>CANXYI011683205.1:0-11849 GCA_948208565.1 Hura crepitans
ATAAAATAATTATTATGATTAGATTGAGTTGTTCGAAATTATATATAAAATATTAAAAATAATATATATATATATATATATATATATATAATTTTTTTACCATTTATATAAATTTATCATTTTTAATATATAAAATTCAAATTAATATAAATTTGATTATTTTACATATTTAATTACTAAATTAAAAATAAAAATTAATAAAATACTTGTTACGGTTAGATTGAGTTTTTCGAAATTATATATAAATTATTAAAAATAATATATATAAATTATTAACAAATTATATATATAATATTTTTTTATATTTGTTCATTATTTTTTTATAAAAAAAAAGTAAAAAGCTATACAAAAGAAAGGAAAAAAAATACTGAAAAAAAAAAGAAAAAGAAAAAAAAAAAGCGCGGGTAAATTTTACCAGCGGCAGGGTCCTCTTAGAAGTGTTCTAAACTATTACATAACAAAATGAATTTTTAAAGTGCTTAGAGATATTTCTTAGATAAAAGTATTTGTCAATTCGTTGACTTAGAAGTTGATAATTAAAGTATAAAACTGGCTTTCAAGAAAGAGAAAAGAATTATAATCTAAGACATTGTTATTATTAAATTATATTTTAATATTAATACATTATTATAAGATTTAAATGCAAGTATTATATAAACTTTTTATAAATCATCATTAGAATAATATACAGAGTATGATTCAGTATGCACATATATTTAATATAAATACATCAAAGTCGTTAAAACTTTAATATATTTGTATCAAGTATGCAAGTACACTAAATTAATACACACTCCATATATATATATATGAGAAACTTAAATAGTTTATATTTGCATGTGCTGATCTCCATTCTTTGGCTCTACTTTCTATTTTTTTTCTTTATGAAAAGAAAAAAAAGAAGTTTGGCTATACTAAACATTTTTCTTTATCCCCCTAAATAATTCCTCTATTTTTTTTTCTAACTCATTACAAATAATATGAATTATCAGTGCAATTTTTATTTTTTTTCATATTTAATAAAATATTCGAATTTTCAAATTAAAAAAAAAACTATTTATATGACTGATAAGTTTTCGGTTAGTATTTAATAATAGTATTGATCGAGGAATCAAAATTATACAATTTCGAATTTGAATTCCAGTCGTCCTATAATTAAAAAAATTGACCAACCAAGCAGAGCTAAAGCAAATGTTGTGGTGGATTAAAAAGTTAGAAACCCTCACCTTAACCAAACTTAAAAAAAAAAAAAAAAAATCAAGCAGAACCCTACCATCAAGATTGAGAAACAATGAGTTGCTTGGTAAAATAAAGACACAATGCCCTTATTTCAATAAATAATGTAGGGTTAGACATCTTTGAGATCCTTATATTCAACCTAACAATATGACTTGTCAACATCAGCAACAATCTTGTGCACCAAAATAATTGCCCAATTAGATGGTGCAAGACATAATGAATTCACCCCAAATCTAATTCCATGCAGAGTTCCTGAAGATAATGC
This sequence comes from Hura crepitans, assembly GCA_948208565.1. Taxonomy (NCBI): domain Eukaryota; kingdom Viridiplantae; phylum Streptophyta; class Magnoliopsida; order Malpighiales; family Euphorbiaceae; genus Hura; species Hura crepitans. The sequence continues at coordinate 1,505 of CANXYI011683205.1, forward strand.
CACATTCATCATCAAGGTATTACACAAAAAGAGAGATTGATACGGACATTCAATCTTCTTGACTTCCTTTACAAACTAAAGTTAATGACACAGCACAAGAGAGTAGGTAGTAGGTACTTGCTTCTAAGATAGCTAAGCATGATTGCAACATTTGAACTTAATTTATACTCAAAGTTCCATATGCACAAACTCCATCAGTGGGATCAGAATTGTATATATCTAAGTTTTTACCTCCACCATTAATGAAAGCTTGGAAGATGAGAACAAACTTCAACATGGCATGCTTCGAAAGAGCCTCACCAGCGCTAAAGGAGATCCTGCTCAAGATGTATCGGTAAGCACTTCTCATCAGTGGAAAACTTCTACTTATTAATCTCATATCTATCAGTATATGTTAGGTGTGCTAGTGATTGAATGTATTTTTGATAGATTTGATAGGATATTTACAGCCTAAAGCATTTAAAAAGAACAAAAAAATTCTGTAATCTTTGCCTAAAAGGGGTCCAGCAAGCAGAAATTTGTGCTTTCTTTCCATCTGGGGAACTTGAATTTTTCTATCACGGTAGGTTTTCTTGGATCCATCATGTTCATGTACCTGTGAATTAAACATTAGTAATATAAATAAATAAATGAAATAAGAAATACAGAGATAGGAATATCCGAACAAATATCTCCAACCAAGGTTCCCTTTATATGCTTTAACAGGATATGGCAGACAGAATGAGTTTCCCAGGTAGATAAGCAATTAAGAAGTGGAGAAGCAAAGCTAAAGAGTGCAGCCATATTGGCAGTTGTCAATTCATACCCATTTCTGATTGCAAGTTACATTGGCAAGAAAATCAAAACAGCTTTCTGATGGTCACTCATTTATGTTCCATTGATAAAACACTGAGGGCAGTTAGATTTAATACCTTCAACGTTCACATATGCGGCATCATATCACCAATAAAGGAAAAAACTAAATCAGTAAAAAAATAAATAATCCTCAGCTTTAAACAGTAGTAATCTAAAAACCAATTCCTATTTGATTGATTTTCTTAGCTTGAAAGTAAGTACCTGATGACATATTATTGATTGTACTGTACCCAAAGACAAGTGGGAGAGAGACACAGAGAGAGGAGCATTTCATAATCACAACTCCTAGAATTCAGTTCAGACTCCTAATATAATAAACTTTAATAATCCCAAATCCTGCAAAAAAGCTTCAGTAGAGAATTATTAACTTATAGAAACTGAAGGTGATGTCCAAAAATAAAGAAAAAGGACTCACCAAATCTCGGCCCAAGTATCAAGCTTTTTTGCAATAAAAAGTTCATAGTTTCTTCTTCACTTTCCTGCACATGAATTGATCGTCACTCAGATTGTATGCATTTTGCACAGAGAGGTAAATGACATCAATGCTTTTATTTCTTGCTAGTGCTGAAAAACCAACGGAGATTGATCATCATTTGTATGAATTTGGATCGGTAGAATACCATATTCAGGTAATTCTTCAGTATTCTTAGCATAATAAGTTCTGATGTCTAGTTTCTTTGGATTAAACTTATCTTATCTAAAAATATAGGATGATATGCACTAAGATCTACTGTTCGATAGCTTTTTGCATATTACTTTATATGTGTGCATTTGTGTATATAATTATGAATTAGGCTTTTTTTCCCCTTTTACAATAAATATCATTCAGCAAAATATTTGAGACTATGCTGATGAATTAACAGTCTTCAGCGACAGATCCACATCATACATACCTGTCAATATCAACCCCTCTGCTGTCCCAAGAAGTTCTGCAATCTTATGGGTTCTCACCATTCACTATAAAGATGATAAAGGAAGTTTGCTCCAATGCTGTTGAAATTGTTGAGCCCCCAAGAGAAGGATACCAACTCACTTTAAAACTTAATTTGGCCAAGCTTCAAAGTGAAAAAGGTCCGTTGCTACTCTTAATTAATTATAAGAATTTTTAATATTAGTGCGTTGCTTTTAAGATTTGCAGTTCCTTTAAAATTTAAGAGCAGTTTCTATTGGCTTAAAATTGTTTCGTAGGTAATCCTAAACACTGTTTCTTCATTATCAATTTGTGTTCCATAGTCGGATACCATATGGAAGATAAATATGATACAACTAACACTGTACTGTAACAAGATAAAATGAGGTTTCTAACGAAAGCAAAAAATGTGGCTTTGAAAGCAAAATGAGGCAAAAAGCTCTGAACTCTATAGCTTAAGGGACAGGTTGCTGATAAACATCATCTAAGAAACTAGAGCTTGAAAAATCAATCTATAGGAAATCCAGAAAGGGAGGTGAGACTACGCTATTAACCTCAATTCATTTTAAGTGCGAAGCAAAAGACAAACCTGAGGTATTAAATAAAATTTTAATCAAAGTGTATAGTTTACACCTGCCATTTTGTTTAAGTTTGACAACTGTAGCACCAATGTATATGTCCTATAAATAACAATTCCGGCTTGTCTTGATAATGCTGTCCCAAGAGCAGATACAGATACACTAGAATGTAGGAAATTCAAAAGATTAGCTGATAAAGGTGTTAAAAAAAAGAGATTCAGAGCAACAATTGTTCATGACTGCAACTTTGATGCAATTCAAAAACAAATGTATTTCTGACAGGTTGGAAAAAGATAGATAAATAGAAAGATATATATGCATAAAGAGATACAGAAGATACCCTGCTTTTTCAAGAGAAAAACATAAAAACATATGATACCGCTAACAAAGCAAAAACATTCAACTCAAAATATTTAAATAGGTTGGAACTCTTACCAAAGGAATTTTAGACTAACTATTTCTCATCATAATAAATGTGACTTCAACAACATAAAGAATAATATTAAATGGTGATCTTTATCTCAAACCATTTGTGTAGAATAAAGGGCTAAAGGTGAATATCCTAATTGGAGAGTAACTATATACATTTTCATAAAAATTAAAAACATACTTACGTGCACATATATTTATATCATCAAATCTCTGCTCTTCATTCTTACGCTGTATATGTTTCTGATCCAGACTCTGAAAAGGCCATTCAACGAATTGCTTCAGTACAAGCTGTAATACTAAGCTCCCAGCTTAAAGAAATGTTGGAGAATGTCAATTCACAAGATATTACCCAGGGAATGTATAAGCCGATCAAACTTGTATATCACCCAAGAGAGCCCTTCTATGTTATCAGAAAACAGGTAACATTCACTCAATGAATCAAATACTTCTCAGGGAACCCCAGCTCGTATTAGACTTCTTAAGATACCATGATCAAACAAACTTTATTAATGCAGTTTACCAGTAACTAGTGATATGTCATATAAAGGATAAACTACAAGCTGTTGAGAAAAGCCTTAAAATTTTTGTATAAATCCCAGAGTGTATGTAACACTTCTCTTGGAATTTAGACTCTATCCAAAATGCCATAGGTCTTTAGTCTGGCCATGTACCAGAAACTTACATTCACTAATAAGTAAAGCAGTCTAAGCTCTCATTAATAAAGTTTAAAGCAATTACAAATATTTGAGCAAACATTAAATAGTCTTCTAAATTCAGCCATCTATAGCCTCCATGTAAATATCTACTAATTGTAGTTCAAATAGTATACAAAAAGATATCAACAACTATTAATATTTAGGTTTGCCACCAAAAACAACTTGCCACACTTTCCTTGATATAATTGACAGAATACTCATCTATCAGGATTGGCATTAGGGCATCAAGCAATTTAATGCATAAAGGTCACCGACCATTTTTTCCAAGTCCAGATTGTCTAAACTAAAATAAAATACTGTGTTGGACAGCCAGGAAAAATCACTGCAATTTTTCCAATGCGTTTTAAAGAACCATCAGATGTGATTATAGCAACAGCCTTTTTTCAGGTTTGTAATACTAGATATCTTCTTAATATATTTGCCCCAAAATATCTTCATTATACTGGTACTCACTACCATTTTCATTTTCAATAGGAACTCATGGATGTGGGAAATTCAAAAAAATGGGCTAAAGCACCACCTTGCTGTTGGTCCCCCATTCCTCCACCAGAATTGAGAGGAGAACCTATAGAGGATTTAAGCACCAATGGGGGCTTTGTTTCTTTCGGTATGCCATCAGACTATCCTGAACAAAAGAACACACATCGCATGGTTAAATAATATCAATGTTGAATGGGAAAATTTTCATTCGTGAATAGGAACAACAGACTGATAATCATACCAAATGGAAAGTTAGGCAGTACATAATTAGATTATACATTTACAATTTAAATATTAATTGCAGCATTAATGTCACTCCCACTTCTGAGTTACATTATATATATGAAAAGTTCTGAGCATGTTCAGACTAACACATGTGCTTCTATATTTCAGATATTTCATCGAATCATGTCGAAGGTAAAAAACTAGATAAAACAGTGTGGAGTCTATTAAACTTCTATGCCTACGTGAAAAGCCATGTAAAGGTAACATCTCTACAGAGGTATTTTCCTTTTTTTTTTTTTTTTTTTTGAGAACAACAGTATGTTAGTGGTAGACTGCTGACATCTTTCTCTGACAAAATTTATAAAATAGTGCACCAGGGGTTTCATACAGAGAAGGATGCAAAAGCGTCTGGAAAGCTTGGTTGAGGTGCTAAACTAAAAACCTTGACATATTATCATAGTTAATAGTGAAACAATTCAATAAAACAAAAGGCGTTGTTCGAAATAATTTTTATATTCCCTGCCAAGCTAACTGGCTTTCTTTTTTTCCTGCAACTAAAAACTTTTTCTTTATTTACACTTTCTGCTACATCCCAAAAGGTATTTTTGGACAGAACCTCGCAACTTGATATTCTGAACAAAAAAAACAGCATAAAGGTGAACAACTTTGAAAAAAAAAAGCATGAACCAACAAAATAGGCTAATTATCTTGTTGCAACTTGCAGGTCCTGTACAAGGACAATCAGGAAGAAGACGAAGGCAGGAAAAAGGTTAAAGGTATTCTTTGGACTGATTTACTCTTCATAAAACATAACTTACACAATAACCAAAAGAAACCGAATGACATTCTATTTCCTGTTAAAAAAGCACCAAAGGATTTTCAAGATTTTGATGGAAGCAGAGCTGAGAAAAACTTAACTAATCTAACAGTCATCCATCATTTACATGGTGCTTAACTGCAGAACTTTCTGAAACTGGGTACTTAATAATGTACGAACTTGCTAACTAATCAATTCAACAACATAAAATTTACAAAATGACAACTAAAAAAAACAAATGGGATTATCTTCTGCTATACATATTGATTACATTCTTTTGGTGTTTGCTTCCCAGTAAAAGCAGGATGCAAATATGTAAGCAAAATGGTCAGATTCCCAAAATCTGCTATGCTTAAGAAATGCGGTGAGTTTGCCAGAAGGATCAAGCGAATTCGTTTTCGAATTAGAATCCATGGATTTGAGCGTTTCCGGAGACGGTGGTTAACACTTCCTAAGTTTTCTTCTCCAATGGGATATGTCAAATTGGATTAATTTATATTCTACACGTATTACCTTTATTTGAACTTTCTTCAGCTTCCATAGTTAACACAAGCCTATTGTCAAGACAGTGGTCACTAAATTTCAGGAGCCAGTTCAGAAGCCACGACAGGAAGCGTATCAAATTATTAACTAGTGATAAAGGCAATTATTGAATACTAAGAAGTTTGTAGTTAAATATCAATTAATGGACAGAAGGGAATCTAAAAACAAGATAGATGAGACTACACTTTCTAGTGCTATGATATTTAACAGAGAGAAATCGTCTTACCTGAAATATGTACTGGATCCATACTCATCAATTTGCATTGCTTCAAAAACCTTTTGGGACAGCAAGGAGATCAAATAAATGCAGAGTCATTCGTATGATGACAAACTTGTGATGATGGTAGCCAGAAGGAATGTGATGTACTTTCTGATTAGGTAACATGACATTTAAATGACTTTTCAACAAACAATTCAGTAGCTATCTCCTGCTTGCTGACATGTACCCTTTCTTTATATATTGGCAAGGTAAAACACCAGCAATCAATTAAACAGATTTTTAACAATTATATGGAATGAATAGTTGCAGGGCAATGGAGTCTTAAATTCCAAATATTTTTCTGGTGGTAGAAGTTTACTTTGGAAGTGTGGAAAACTAAGTCCTATTGTGAACACCATCAAAACATTTATGTTGCATAAGGCTCCAAAGGGATACATGAATGACAATATAACTGAAGCTGCCAGGCATGTGATGCCACTCTAACTGTAAAAGCATGCTCAACTAAACTCAGCTGGTCTCTGATCCAAACTAACTTAGAAGTGGCTGCATTAAAGTCCATTCTGTTGCATCTAGATCCAAATTTTCTGTAAGTTCAGTTTTCAAATTTCTTTCTTTAGTTTAAGCCAGTTAACCAGTAAATTCTCAATCTACTTGTCAGCATTTTTTGTTCCTGGAATGCAGCCACGCTTTCATCACTGCATCTTAAGGTCTATGTTGCACATCAACAAAATATCTTACATTATCTTCCCTATTATTTTCCTTGATTGGGTACACCACCATCAGCCAGATGTATTGATTCCAACATTTAGCAAAAGGAGAAGCAAGAAAAATATATACATTTCCTCTGAAACCTTCGCATAATTATAGCCATGAAAACACCACTTAATTCAACAAATTGTCAGGTTCCTCCTAGTTTTTCTTTCTCTTTTCTACATGATGAAACAAGCTAGTGAACAGATGGCCTGTTGATAGTAGGCAAATCAATCAAATAGTAATATGAAAATGTAGCAAGAAAAATCAGCTGGAGAGTAACAACATTTGGTCAAACAAAGTCCATGAAAAACATATCTACAAAGAAAGGATTTCTAACGGTCAAAAGAATTTCAGTGTCACTGTTCTGATTTGGTCAAATCAACAAAAGGAGACATCTTCAATTCAATCATACCTGCAGTTTACTAATTTGAAGCAAAATAGAGACTGAAACACAAACAAGAGAAGCATATTCTTAATTTGTGGGTCCCAGCAAAATTACTTGCTGCTTAGATTTTTCAAAGACATTGTCCAATTTGACATGTCAATACTTTTATATTTAAGTAATAGCTTAACAAGAAGAACTCTCTGTGCTTGTTATTGTGAGAATGAGAATGATCAAAGAGATACCATCAACATTATCAAAATGTTGATATCCAATTTCTGTCATTTTGAAGGCTTCTCTTGTGCTTATGATGTCTGTCATTCTATCCAGAATATGTTCTGTATACTGTATTTGAACCACATTTTATTTTGGTAATAAAACTAGAAGATAAAGTAGAGGAAATTTAATTTCAGAATGACATGTACTTCTCTTAACAGTTATCATTAAAAAAAGATGACAGGTTTTACCAATTTTTTACTGTTGCATAGCATTCGACATGTTAAAGCCAACTAACCAAGTGCACATAAGGGTTTTAAGAAAAATGTCAGTTTCTAGCATCATACCTTTTTGTGCTACTTGATCATAAAATTACCCTCTTGGCAAGGGACATTGTAGAAAGCAAAAACTTAATCCACCTCCACTAGTAAGGCAACACCAGTAAAGTTGCCATAAACATAAGTGGATATGAATTAGTTCATGATTAGAACATAAAGCCACTTATTTCAGAAGATAGAATCCCAATACTTGCAGAAAAAGGAATTCTTTTAACTAGGTTAATGCATTATGTATCATAAATACAAGAGAAATAAAAGGCAAAAAGCAATACAGGTCATTCCAGTTCAAACTCGGGAAGTGTGAGCATCAAATTCCTGTCAGATTCAAGGCCTCCCAGCAGCGAACCGCTTGCCTCCCCACCTCTTGAATTCCTATTATTAGACAACAACGCAAAGATCCCCAAACTTAGAAGCAAAACTCCAATTGCATGCCCAATGAACAACAAATTCACCAATGACAATCCCCTAAACCCATCCTCTTCAAGATCACATTTCAGCTCAGCATTTTGATTTTCTGGGGAAACCATTATCATATGACACCCTTTAAAGGCAAAAGCATCAGTATACAAACACAGAGCAGTTTGTAAAAACCAAGTACCCTTAAAAACCAATCCACTACTAAACAAGAACTCCAGGAAATAGGCACTAGGCCTAAAAGCCAAACACAAACAACAGCAACCACATATAATGTTCAAATCACCACAGAAACTGTAAACTGCTCCCCCAACAAGGCCAGAAATTCCCCTTCCAAAAAACGAATACTCCACAAGGAACAGAATTCCAGTAAATACAAACAAGAAACTATCATTAATGGCAAATGGGTCCATGCTATGACGCAAAAGAAACAAAATTGTCAACACCCAGTATAGAAAAAGAAGCAAAGATTGAAGCAAGAAGGTGAAACGGTAAGTGGGATGGCCAGAAAAAGACAAAAAGAAGAAAACTTGCGAGAAAGAAGCGATTGGGAGAGCTATAGTGAGAAAATACAAATCAAGATTCTTCCATTTGGTATCAGAGAGATACCAAGTTTCGGATCTGAAGCAAGATGGGCTTTCGAGGAAGAGAGAGGACGAGCAAAAGAGGCGTCGCAGGCCTACGGGAAGAAGAACAAGGGAGGCGGTCAAATGAGTTGCCATTGCTGAGGCCATCTTTGTTGGCAGTGTTTTCTCTGTTATATCAAAGTTGGAGGTCGGGTCTTCGAGAAAATGACAAAGTTTCTGCTGTGTTTCAGTTTTTTCCGGTTTCTAATCTTTGGGCAAGATACCGCGTGGAACGAAGTTAAAAATGGGTCGGGTCTGCCTGAAAAATGGGTCGGTCACCAATTTACCTTAGGGGGGCATACTGAGTTAATTACCCTTCTTGTTCTGATATCAAACTTATGAATTTTAATGCATGATACAAAAAATATTTCAAATTTTCATTTAGTCTGTTGTCAAGTCAAAGGGTGGAATTTGACGCACAAATTGAGAGAGTTAATGATATATTTGTTCATATTTATATGAAATAAATTATATTAAATTTTAACTTTACTCCTCTTTTTTTTATAAAAAAATATATTTAAAATTAATTAATAAAAATAAAAAAATAAAAAACGATACTGTAATACTCTAAGCAAATTTTATATCAGCAAAGACGAGAGAGTTTAGCATAGAAAGTCCTCTCAAACTTCATATTGAACAAAAAGCGGAAGAAAAAAAGATTTATAAAGCTAAAATTTAATTACTAGTAATAATTTAGATAAATCATCTTAGACCATGTGTTTAGGTTATTTGCAAATTATTCGAGACAATTAAATCTGAATCATTATAATTAGGAGTCTCCAGGTGCAATTTTAAGCAATGGTGAAGAAATTTCAAACAAATGAATTTGAATCTTTCAATTATGGACTAAAAATTAGATTAATTTTTAAAATAGTAGATACTGTGTGTGTGGAACCTTACTTGCCTAAACCTAGATTATGAGCAACGATGTGTGAATCGCCATATATGAGAAAAAAGAGTGCGTGTGTGTATATATATATATATATTAAAAAAAGAGACATAGCCTCAAATAAAGATTGGAACTATGATTCAGCTAATTAAAGAAGGCCTAAAGTGCATACAAATAGGCGGATTGATCCCTAAAATGGAGAGAATAGCAGAAGGTATTGTCCATAATCCATCACCACATATTAAACCTGAAGCAACAGCACCTGCGTAATCCTCTGCATCTTTCCTGTTTCTTCTCACCCATAAGTATGATATTACTGTCCCAACAAACATGTCAACGGCAAAGTTAGCTCCTACTAAAACTGGGATTGCCATTGCCATTGGAATGGGCACATATACCGATAATTTCGATGACATTATATCCCTCAGAATGTTCATCACCACTGCTAAGATAGAGAAACTGCAAAATATAGTTAAAGAATAGGTTGGCATCTCAGAGAATCCCTCAACTCCTAGAATTGCCATTTGCCTGAACAAAACTGCATAGGGAGCTCTGTAAGCTCCATCGGGGGAACCAATATCGAAGGCTGTCCAGTAGAGCCAGAAGGTTAATGGGGCAATAACACATCCCATTGCTGTGCCTGCTAACTGGCTAATAACCATTGCCCTGGGGGAGGATAGAGTCAGGTAGCCTGTCCTCAAATCTTGCATAAGGTCTGCTGCAGCTGAAGCACTAGCTATTATAATACCACAAGCCACTAGGCCAGCTATTACGCCACCGTTTCTTCCAACCAATGAAGCTATAATGAAAATGCCAATCTTTCCATAGGTTGTAAGCATATTCATGTCAGTAAGTCCAGTTCCATAAGAATTGCAGAAGGCAAGGATTGGTGCAATTATATACGTGAGAAGAACTATGTACCATTTAACTGCTGGAAAAATTATTGGTATT
>CANXYI011683216.1:0-14692 GCA_948208565.1 Hura crepitans
TTCAAGTTGAAAAAATGGTGAATAATCACAAACACGTCTTATAAGGCATACTAATAGGGTTATTGTATTGAAATTTCAACAGCATAACGGCTGTATCGAGACACTTTTCCAAATAGTAACCTATTAAAAAGTACTTCTATAAAATCATACAACACATCTCCACTCAAAATGGGTTAATCTAACCTTCCATCATTAATACTGGGCAACACTCTCAAGCATGATAAGAAATATAATCATACAAGTCATGCAAGTGTTTGAAAGCTTTTAAAAGAAAATTTAAATCATTTGTTAATAAGAGATTACAGAACATAATTACAAAAATACATATTAAGCCCAATCCCTCATTTTTCATGAGAGTGTTATCTGACTAAAATACATCACATAAATTACACAAAAGAGATCCAAAAATACCTTAATGGGATAGCTTCTAAATCACTTGTGGTTTTGAGGCTTTGATTCTAATCTGTTGCCTTTACCTATGCGACACAAACAACACAATGCATAAAGCTTTTGCTTAGTGGTGTATTTACCTCAACATATGATTATGGCATACTCATGCAATGTTATCAATGCATATGAAAATTTTGTCAAACTTATGGCAAGAGCAAACTATGTATTCAAGCATACCAATATAACATAAACATAGGTCAAAATGTACACATATCAACCTGGTAATACTAATTAAATTTATAAAGTCACATATATTAGCCATAATTGGCTTTGGCATCAATAACCATATTAAAGATAAATATAAACCACATAATTATGCTAAATCAACAATATAATCATCATAAGACTCAACATAAGATTATTACCAATTTTATTAAATTATTATACTTTAACACATGGCCATACCTAAAAGATAATTATCCATACATTAGATAGTGAGACATGGCCTGTAGCCATATTGATATGTAAATTATGTACGAAATTCGAAGTTTATAATCAGGTTTTAAAATCCAAGGCACATGACTTGAAGTCTAAAACTTAGACCTAAAAGTCATATCCAAACTCAAATTCCATGACACATAACCCAAAGTCCAAAATCATGACTCAAAGTCAAAAAATTGCCTATAGGCTAAATTAGCACCCATAGGTACCCTAGTAACTGCTATACTCCCTAGTTAACTCATAAACTTATCCAATCTAGGTTGTCTAATCATATGGGGCATTATTAAACTCATTAATTTCACCATTTTAATTCAATTAGGATATCTTTATTTGAGTTAATGTTATCTTAATCACACTATTACCTCTTTTAGCAAGAGAATATATTTTTTTTGATATCTCATCATATCTTAGCCTTTAGCCTCATTACCATGCTCGTTATATGCTTAAGCATAAACAACATCAATGGTTCATAAAGCACAAATGATATATAGACATAACATAATTTTGGGTTCATTATCTCATTAACATACATGAACCATAAACTTCATTTTAACAATCAAAGCTTATCACACAATAAGTAAAAACCTAAAATATAAATCATGCCCATAATTTAGGAATTAATCAACACTCCTACATCTACAATACATATCAAATAAAAATATAAAACATGATTTAAAGTTTAATTATACTGACATAAACATGCTCTACAAATCATACTATTCATTTAGTTTATGGAAAGCTCATAATCTAACACATAAAAATCAAAATCTTACAAGCTTCAAAAGACCAATTTCGGTCCCACATCTAAAATACTTATATAGTCAAATTTTCATACTTTAATCCATCTCATCTCTAAGACATATACATCCATATCATGTGTATATCAAGGAAATCAAGAAAACATGCATTTTTCATATCACCTAAGCCATATATATGCACATAACCCACATGTGGCATTCGGCCTCCATATGCACACACCCTATGTCATCTATTTCAAGCTCATATCATGCTCATAATAATATGTACATATCATCCCATTCAAGCATCCATCATTAATCATATTTATTTCATAGCGTTTATTGTCATATAATGTAAAAATCATACTAAATGCTTAAATGAATAATTAAATCATATATTAAGGTGAACACACATACCAAAATGGATCAAAACATGAATTTGAGACTTGCTTAAGCCTTCTCCTTTGCTTTAGATGCTCGAATTGCATTTTTGTCTACAAAAACAAATAGGCACAACTTAAAAAATTCACAATAAATCATATATACATCCAAAAATCAAAATGACCCTAGAATGTAGGAAAAATGTTGATTTGTGAAAATTCTTACCTAATCAAAATTTGATTGCTATTTATCAAAATTGAAGACTAGTAAAATCTTCCAATTTCCTTTGAATCTCGAGATAAAAATACTCTCTATAGGTCTGGAAATTTGTCCTAAAGGGTTAAATCATGAGTTGAGGGATGATTTTTAGGGAAGAAAAAGAAAAAAAAGGTGGAGGAGGAGGGAAGAGAGGCATCGGCCTCTTGAAGTAGGAGGAAGAGAGAGTGGTCACTATTGAAAATTTGACCAAAGAAATAAAAGTTTAACTTATATGTATGTCTCTTTTTATTTGAATTAATTCTTTCTTCCTTTTTCTTTTTTTATTTTCCCATTTTTTAACCCTCTAATTGCCTCAATATAAATCCCAAAAATCATTTAAATTTATATTCCATAAACCCCTAAAATTTTAGGCTCGAAAAATGACAAAAACTTATAGAATTTAACTTATAAACTTAGCCCGATTTTTGGTAAACATAATTCTTGATATTTAAAAATTTTAATTCTAGTGCCATTGGACTATTTGGAATTTTTAAGTATCAGGTTGTATTGGTTCCATAATTTTTTGAGCAAAAATGAAATATTTTATGGCTCAGCTAAAACTAGGTCATTATTTACGTGACACAACCGTAAATCGTCTTTTGTGTTTTTAACCATCCAAATGAATTCCAATTGGCTTTAAACTTTGTCCAAAATTATTTTATGATTAATACTTTCCGTTGGTCCAATTAGCGTTTGAGTTTTAGAAATCACTATTCATCCCAGGAAGTACTATTCACAAAAGTTTGGATATTTGGGACATTAAATGACTTCCCTTCTTAAAAGAAATTTCATCCTTGAAATTACTTAGATTAAAGAGATACGGATACTATTCTTTCATTTAAGTTTCACTTTCCCATGTTGCTTCTTTCATGCTATGATGTTGCCATAGAACCTTCATCAATGGCATAGTTTTGTTCCACAATTCCCTGATTTCTCAGGCTAAGATGCTTACTAGCTCTTCTTCATATGATAAGTCTAGCCGTATCTCTACTTCTTTAGCTAAAAACATATGTGTTAGATCTAATCTATATCTTCTTAGTGTAGACATGTGAAACACATAGTGAATCTACTATAATTTAAGGGGTAAAACTAGTCTATAAGCCAAATGACCCACATGTTCTATTATCTCATATGGCCTAATGAATTATGGACTTAGCTTACTCTTTTTGCCAAATCTCAACACTTTCTTCCTTAGAGATTCCTTTAGAAAAAACTTATCACCCACTTCATACTAAATATCCCTTCCCTTTAAATTCACATAAGACTTCTGTCTGTCAGAAGTAACCTTAAGGCTTTCTCTTATAATATTCACTTTCTCTTTTGCATCCTTGAACAAATTTGGCCTTATAAGCTTATTTTCAATAAGCTCACTCTAACATAATGGTGTTCTGTATCTCCTCCCATATAAGGCTTCATATGAAGCCATACCTAAACTTGCCTAGTGACTATTATTGTAGTCAAATTTTACCAAAGATAAATAATAGTTCTAACTACCTTTAAACTTAGTTGCATAACTTCTCAACATATCTTCTAGGATTTGGATGACCCTCTCTAATTGACTATCTATTTATGGATGAAAAGGCATGCTAAAACTCAATCTGGTCCCCAAAGCATTATAGGGTTTCTTTCAAAATCTTGATATAAACTTGGGGTTTTTATTAGAGATGATAGAAGATGGCATTCTATACAACTGAACAGTCTTATCAATGTACAGTTCTGCCAACTTCTCCAAAGAGAATCCATTCTCATTAAAATGAAATGTGCTAACTTAGTCAATCTATAAACCATAACCCATATAGAATCGCACTTGTTCCTAGTCATCGATAGCCTAACTATGAAATCCATGGTGACCCGGTCCCATTTCCATTCTAGTAGTGCTATAGGATGAAGCAACCTAGATAAAACTTGATGCTTGACCTTAGCTTGCTAACAAGTAAGGCATCTAATCATAAAATCAACTACGTCACTCTTCATGCTTGGCCATCAATAGACTATCTCCAAGTTTTGGTACATCTTGCTACTATCAGGATACATAGCATATGGAGTATTATAGGCTTTTTAGAGAATATGTTGTCTAACATCCTTGCTATCAGGCACATATAAATGGTCATGATAATACAGATAGCCATTATCCTTAATTTAATACTCAATCGACTTTCCCTCTTGAATCATGCTTATAACATTCTAAAATCTAAGATCATCTTTTTAAGCATCCTTAACTTGTTGTAACAAACTAGGCTTAACCTAAAGCTCTGCTAACAAACCTCTATCATCAAGCAACTTTAAACTAATATTCATCACCTTCAAGGTTGATATAAGCTTCTTACTTAATGTATCTACCACAATATTGGCTTTCCTTAGATGATAGTCAATAAGGCAATCATAGTCCTTTATTAACTCTATTCATCTTCTTTATCTCAAATTTAACTCTTTTTGAGTGGGAAGATACTTCAGACTCTTGTGGTCGGCGTAGACATAACATCGCTTTCCATATAAATAATGCCTTCAACTTTTGAGAGCAAACACAACCATTACCAATTCCAGATCATAAGTAGGTTAGTTTTTTTTATGAGGTTTTAATTATCTTGAAACATAGACAACTACCTTGCCCTCCTGCATGAGTACACACCCTAACCCATTCAAAGAAGCATCACTATAAATGGTGAACTCTTTCCTTGAAATCAAATGAACTAAGATAGGAGCCTTTGTTAACATACTTTTGAGCTTACCAAAGCTCTCTTGGCACTTGATGCCTCATATAAACTTAGCATCTTCCTTAAAAGACATGTTATAAAGGCTGCAATCAAGGAAAACCCCTTGACAAACCTCTTACAATAGCCCACCAAACCCAAGAAACTTATGATCTTTATAGTATTCCTAGGCAATTTCCATTCCATCATAGCTTTAACCTTACTGAGATCTACCCTGATACCCTTTATTAAAGCTATATGCCCCAAAAATGATAATTCCTTTAGCCAAAACTCACACTTGTTAAGTTTGGCATAGAGCTTCTCATCTCTCAACATATGTAAAATAGTTATCAAATGCTTTTTGTGATAATCTCAATTCTTGGAATACACGAGAATGTCATTGATGAAGATTACTATAAATTGATCTAAAAATGGCCTAAAAATCATGTTCATGAGATCTATGAATGTTGTCGGTGCATTAGTTAAACCAAATGGTATCACCTAGAACTTATAATGGCTATAATGTATTTTAAAGGCCCTCTTATGCACATCTGCCTCTTTTACCCTTAGCTGATAATACCTAAATCTAAGATCAATCTTGGAAAAGACACCTGCCACTCTAAGCTAATCAAACAAGTTATCAATCCATGGTAGAGGTTGCTTATTTTTAATGGTAACCTTGTTCAGCTGTCCATAGTTTACATATAACCTCAAAGAAACATCATTTTTCTTGACAAATAGAATTAGTGCTCCCTAAGGTGAAACACTCAGTTTGATAAAACCCTTATCCAGAGCTTTTACAACTATAACTTTAATTCTTTTAACTCTACAAGAGCTATCCTTATAGATACTGATGTTGTGCTTGGCAACATATCAACACTAAACTCCAGCTCTCTTTTTGGTGGCAACCTAGGTAACTCTTTTAGAAATACATCTTCAAACTCTAATACAACTGGTATCTTACTTACGTTAGGCTCTTCCTTTCTAGTGTTAATAACTTGAGCCAAAAACACTTGACAACCCTTCTTTATCAATATTATGGCCATAACTATAAAAATAACATTAGACATATAATGAAGTTGACAGAAAAAGAATGCCCTTATACTGACAAAGGATAATCTCTATATGCTTTCTTAATAACTAGTTACTGGCCTATCAAATTACTAACCATAATCTCAATATCAAGCTTGTCTAACACTAAACCCTAATCTAAAGCACATGTTGTTCAAATATATGAGTGTGCAGACCCTGAATCTATCAGTGCTAAAGTAGTTAAATCAAAGAGCTGGAAGGTACCCGTTATAACTGTCACACCCATGTTTAGAGGCTTCGAGAACAATGCCACAAGGTCCGAGGAGTGCACTCAGGATGCCAAGTCACTTGCATGTGGATTGAGGTAGTGGCATAGGTCATGAAACTTTAAGGGGCCTTAATTTGATGAAAAGAGAAAAATTTTAAAATTTAGCAGAACCAATAATTCATTTCAGGTAGTAAGCTACTCATCGGGGTAATAAAAAATTTTTGAGTCGGGATTGACTCGGGATATGCTTGAACGAACCCAAAAATAGTGGACCCTAAAGCTAGAAAATCACACTGAGTCCAATGGTGAAAGAATTTTTAGAATCAGAGGTAATTTGCAAAATCTCATAAATTTTTAGGCTGGCACATAAATTGAGACAGTCTAAAAATTGCCCTATCGATGGAATTTGGGTACAAAAATTTATAAGTAAGTGGAGGGGATTAAAATAGAAATTTTAAAATAAATGGTGTACTTTTTATGGGTCTGAGTGAATTTTTATGAATTTTCAAAGGTTGTCAAAAAATAAGGATAGTTTGAGAATTTTTGGGACAATTTTGAGGTGTTAAAATAAGGCCCACAGCAATGCCAAGTGGCTGAGTAACCATGCCAAATGGCAAAGGGCATGTGACAATTGGATTTCCACTTGTTAAAGAGCAAAATTCATTTTGTTCAATTTCCTCTCTTCTGCCAAAATTCTTAATGCCATCGCTTCTATTTTCAAGCCATAACTTTCATCTCCAATGGCCAAATGAAGTGATTGCAGTGGCTAAAAATTCTTTAGGATCTTAGGCACCTTTAAAAAAAAGAATTAGGACAAATGGAGTTTCCATTTGAGAGATAAAATTCGTGCAAGGTGATTGGTTCATAATAGTCTAGAACCATGACACTAAGGTGAGTTTATGGCTATATCTCCCTCATTTCTTGGGCTTTTTGGGTGATTTTTGATGCTAAATCATAGCTGATATTTGTGTGGTCTAAAAGAGGAAAAAAGTTACTATGGCTGCTGGAAATAGGGCCAATAGCATAGACTTAGTGTGGATGACACCTTCAAAGGGACATGTAAGTGGTCTTTCAACCTTTTCTTCATGAGTATAGGTGCTTAAACTAGTGAACATAGACTTAGAAGGGCTAGAATGATGCATTTAGAGTTAGATTCTTCCTTGGTGATGTTGGTTTCCTTGAGTACTTAGGGGAATTGAACATGTTGTTCTTAATATTTTCATACTTAGCCTCACAAACCTTACTAGAATTTGCTACCTATGAATGTTTGAATGAGTAATTTAGTGCCTATGATGGATTTAGAAGGTTCTTGGCATGTTAAGATATAAATTAATTAAACTTGGCAAAAGAAATCATCATGGATTGGGTGTAATTGCTTATACCTGTGAGCTATAATGAATGGTTTCCAAGAAATTTTGCTTTGTACTTTAGCCAAATTGGCTTAGATTTGAGATGTTATGATCGTGGCATGTAAGTATGTTTGATTGTTGGGATTATATGGAAAATAATGGAAAGTTAATTCAATTTCCTTAAGTACCCGAAGGCATTAAGCAAGGTAATTTGATATGAAGCATAATGCTAGTAAGTGTTAATTAAATATATTATTTTAGGTTGATTATGGGCATGAAATAGATATGGAATAACTAGGCATATGACCTAGTAACATCACATTATACACTTGAGATTATGCCTTGAACATGGCTAAGAAAGTTTTGATTTAAAACATAAAGTTAAAGCTTAAGATAGTAACTTAAAGTGAACTTTATTTATGCCATTGAGAGGCTAGCGTTGAATCATATGTTAGCCATGGAATTGGCCCAGTTTTAGTGGCTTTGATGCCTAGATTTTGGCTATAGACTTGGCTTAGATAAAGTTGGCTTAGTGCCCAGTAAAGTATTAAAAAGAATAGTGAAAACTAAATTGAATTCGGACTTCAAATAGTCATAGGAAACTAACTCAAAAAGTGGTCGAAATGACCTATGTCCAGTTGACCTCTACTTGAATAAAAAATGTCACTAGAATGAAAGTATTGCCTTTTAAGTGAACATGCCATGATAATTCATAAAACATGACACCTTGAGTTTTGGTAGCAATAGGCCTAAAAATTATTTTGGAATTTTACTCGGTAGAGCTAAAAAGTGGCCATACCAGTTGGAATAAAATTTTAAAGTATTAGATAAAATTTTTAACTGTCTATTTTTGAGACTTAAATATTATAAGAATAAGTTTAGCTAATAAAGAAAGTTAAATTAAACTATTTGTCCCATTAGTTAGACACCTACTAGATGGGTTGATCGATCAACCTAGGGTTTTGCAGCTGCTTGTTCATTGGTGATTGGAGAGGTCTACAAATTGATCTTTATTATGTCACCCAATTATTGATGGCGTTCATTGATAGTAGGAGAGGTTTACGGACTGATCTCAATTATGTCACCCAATTTTTGATGATTTGTGACTAGGGAAGCCTCCGGGCTGATCTCCATTATGCTACATAGTTACTCATTTACGGTTAAGGAGGCCCACGGGCTGATATCCATTATGCTGCATAGTTGCTTGTGTTTAGGGAGGCTACAGCTGATCTCCATTATGGCACACAGGCCGGTGTAGCAACATAGGTCTAAAATGAGGGCCACTGTACTAGTTTATTTTCCCTCTAGATCTAGTGTCTTAAAGTGTTGTCTTCCTAGTCAAGCTAAAGAATTAATTAATGAATAACAGACTAATTATGAGCATAAGAATTAAGTATAAAGGAATAATATTTCCTAAGTTGTGATAAGATGTAAGATAAAGGTTATTTTAGATATTGAACATAGATGTGCCAGATTAGTTATAGTGACATAAATGAAGTAACAAGCAGAATAATTATTAAGATTGAAGTTTGAGCTTAGTTAAAGGACTTTTTCTCATAAAGTAACAAAAACATAGTTAAAGGGTATTTTGGTAATTTTCACTTATGAGATAGATTAAGTGATTCTCATAGAGTATGCATGTTAAAAATGATAGTTCTCTCTTTAAAGGATTTATCCAAGTCAAAGTACTGTTTCAAACATTAAAAATACCTTAGGGGTATTTTAGTAAATTGGCACCCTAGTGTATAATTAAATTATAAAATCAAATAAAATTATTCTTAAAATACATAGATAAATTAATAATATTATAACATCATTAAATTGCTTTAAAGTTCACAATTGCGTATCTTGTATACTTAGCGTACCAAATTTGGTGCATAAGTACACTACAGTGAGATGTGCCTCATAAAGCGTGACGACATCGGTTCAGAGGATATAAGTGAAGACTTTGGATGTAATTATTATAAAGTTAGATATCTATATACCTAGGTGAGAAATGGGTAGGAAAATATATTTACGTTTTAGAACTGTATGTAATTAATTGATTATGACTTACTGATCTAAATTAAGTAATTATACATGTTCATTGCTGAATGAATGCTTATATGTGATATTGATGCTGATGTGAGCTGGAGGCTCTATATGTTTGCATAGTTTATCTATAGCCTAAGGCTTAAGTTCTGATGCATGCATAGGCTGATGTTAGGTTGAATATAGGGGACCAAATAGGTCTAGGTGCGATGAATTTGTTATAGACGTGTGATAATAGGCTTGTTCAAATTTTGGGTTAGGACCTGACCAACCGTCATACTATTAGATTTTTAGGTAACATATGAGTGATGTCAGTTTTCCTTAGTAATAACTAAACTAGATTGGTTTTAGCCTAAATGGATTATAGGAACTAATCAAAGTGATTTTGGAGCTAGATAGAATGATTTGTAAAGAAATTAGTAAAAGTTAAATGAATGACCTCTAAAGAAAGTTTAAAATGGGTAACCTGGTGAGAACTACACCACTTATTGGGTTTCTTCGAGAATCTAGTAAGGGGTATCACATTTGGTCGTATCAGAGCAAAAGTTCGATGTTCTTTGGTAAAGTAAATGGATATCAAAGAGTTAAATTTAATTCCTCTAAACTGTTAGCTATCCGAGGCTAAGAAAAAAAAGTCTTTTCTAATATAGAAATAACTGGTCTAGTTGCTTGAAGGAGGGCTATGAAACCAATTGGTTTGATAATTAGAGTATACAGAGAACATGTTTTGTATCAGCATTTGAACCCTGATATGCTGCTCAGTAGCTAAAGTCAAGAGTGACTTACTAATTACAAGCAGGAGAAACCTTGTCCTGGTATTGTAAAAAGTAATGCATCAAAGGATTTTAGTAGATTTCTAAAGCATGTTGAGGAAATTATTTTCAATGACACATATACATAATATAAGAGATTCTTTTATAGGACTGAACATAAGATCAAGGATACAGATAGCTAAACCTCAGAAAGAGGGAGTTGGCAGTGTTAGTGCTAGTTGCATGTGGTAGAAAGAAATGGTACCAATAAGAAGAGACCCTTTTTAGAGAAAGAGGCAGAGCATTATGGGACAGCCCAATGCAATACCAAATTGGTAAGATAAAAAGAGAAGGTTAGTTATAGGCATAGTTTCAGTCCAAGTCCTAGTACCAGAGAGGATACTAGGAGTGGACTACCCATGTGTTGTTGTTAGATAAGGCACTAGGAAAAGTGTAGAGGAGGCAAGTGAGAAGAATGTCTCTAATATGGTGTTAGAGGCCACCATAAAGAAAATGGCCTTAGGGATAGATAGAGGGTGCTCAAGTATAGATATCTAATGTTACAACATAGAGTAGTGTCAAAGGTAGACTAAAGGAGAGTAGCCTAGTGTTAGTCAGGGTGCTAGAGATTAAGGCTTGTGCTTTAGCCAGGTACTCTATAGTGAGATTGAAAAAGTCATTACAGCACTAGATGGTGTGACTACTATTTTGTTAATTAATGTTTTAGTCTTAGTTTTGATAAATCTTAATTTAATGCCTTTATGTGCATATACTGCACTAGTATAGAATAAGCAGATAGGGCCTAAGCAAGTTGATGCAGACATCAAAGTTAACAGTCCTATGGGGTAGTGTGTGATTATTGAAGGGATGTATAAAGGATGCCTTTGGTAATTAAAAGCCATGGATTGTTGCGGGTTGACTAATTCATATTTCAATATGTTGAGGTATTTTTAAGATAGATTTGCTTATTAAGTATCAGGTTATGACAAAGGGTAACCAAAGAAAGTTAACCCTCCAGACTGTGTGAAGATTGGTATAGACAGTGAATGGTGAGAGAAATTCTTTAGGCAATTTTACCCTTAATGTTATGATGTAATAACTCCTTTAAGAGGAAAGAGGCATGCTTGGCTTAAGGTATTGATCATACTAACTTAATTTTGATCTAGCATATCTATGAGTCAAAGCTCAATTCTCTAATATATTCTTATTCAGCTACCTAGGTTATTACCTTGGAGAAAATTTAATTCTAAGGTGGAGGTATCTTAGTATTGCTCAAGTATTCATTGCTTTTTAAAAGAGGGCATCTGTTGAAGTAAAAAGCATTGAGAATATAGCTATGAGAACTATGTGATAAGGGTTTAATTAGGCCCAGTATAAATTCTTATTGGGTGTCTAAGCTGTTTATGAGGAAGAAAGACATGTTACTTAGGTTATGCATTACCCTAAAAGTGATTGAACAGTGTGATTATGGAGGATTAGTGCTTCCTTTTTGGATAAATGGCCTCCTCGATCAATAAGAGAAGCTGGCTTTCTTCCTTTTAAAGTTGAGCTGAGATCTGGATGCTACCAGTTGAGGATTTAAGGAAGCTATTGTTACTAAAATTACTATCAGGACCCAGTAAAGATATTGTGAGCCTTTGGTGATAACACTAGAGCTCACTAATGCCGTAGTAGTTTTATGAATTGCAGTGGGCAAAGCTTTTAATTGTATGCAGGCCAGTGGTGCTAGTGTTCCTTGATAGTCTTTTGATGTATTTTAGGAACCAGAAAGAGTATGAATAGCTTCTGAGTGTTGTGATACAGACCCTAAAAGAAAAATGGTTATATGCTCAACTCAATAAGTGTGAAGTGGGAAGATGAAGTTTTTCTTTAAACCACCTATGTTCAATGAATAAAGTTAGAATTTGGCCTCAGTAAAGGTAAGGTAGTGTTTGAATTGAAACCCTCTAGGAATGTAACTAAGATGAGAAGTTTTCTAGGATTAGTTGATGTTGTAGAGGGTTTGCAAGAGGACTTCTATCATTATTACTCCTATGATTGGATTAATCAGAAAAGAGGTAAGGATTGTATGGGGTAATAAATGTCAAGATAGTTTTGCTAAGTTGAAGCAGAGGTTCATAGAGGCTTTTATCCTGATTCAACTTGAATAGGGTAAGGACTTTGTTATGTGTAGTGATAAATTACTGAATACCTTGTTAGATGTTAATGTGTAATGGAAATGTAGTGGCTTGTGCTTTAATACAATTAAATACACAAGAGGAAAATTATCCTACCCCTAATTTGGGGCTAGTTATAATTGCAGTTGTGTTGAAATAGATGATGGCATTATCAATATTAAGAGAAATGATGTATAAACATAAATAATTTAAGTTTGAAATATCCCTTACTCAGAAGAAGGGACCTAAGATAGAGAAGCTGGGTGGAGTTGATTCAGGGTTTTAATTACCTAATTGCCTACCCACAGTGAAAGCTAAAGTGATAGTAAATGCTAAGTATCAGAAATTTATGGTGACCTCGAAAGAGTATGAATGTTACATTACCAGTTATTTCAGAAGAGGCATTAGTGGTTGAATTGCAAGTGAAGTCAGATTTTAGATAGCAAATTGAAAAGAATTAGATAAGAGACTAGTAGATGGTTCAGGTAATTAGTAAAGCTAAAGAGGGGAACTCCATAAGGTCTCAGTTGATAATAAGTGAGTAGTGGACTCATCAGAATAGATCGTGTACATTTTGTATAGAAGATCTGGGTTACGGATGTTTAAGAAAATACATAAGTCTCCTCGTCCTAAGAATTTTTAAAGGAAAAAATTTGAGATTGGAAATTTATTTCTTGATGGCTTGGTATGAAAATAAATGTGGTAGAAATAATACCTAGTATTTGATATGCCAGCAAGTAGAAGCTAGGCATTAGAATTCTTCTGAATTATTGTATCTTATAGTTATATTAGAGTAAGAATGAGAAAAGCTAACTCTAAGGTTTGTATTAAGTTCACTATTATGTAAAGGTAAATGCAATGGTGTATGGATAGTCGTTGATAGGTAGTCAAGACAGTTTAAGTTACCTGGTTAGGATAGGTTAGTTTTTAAATAGGTTGGCTATATTATATGGTGATGAGACTCATATTTCATGTTGTGCCAGTAATTGTCATTTGGACAGAGGTTTTTATTTTATTTCTAGAGTTTAGAAGAAGCTACTTGTAGCTTTAGGCACTAGACTAGTTCATCACCTAGTTTATCATCCTCGATCTGATAGGCATTCAAAGAGGGTGATACAGATGTCTAATGTATATGCATATATATTCTTAGCAATGATTGCCTATGATAGAATTAATCAATTTAGTTTGGAAATGGACTCCTATGAGGCATTGTATGATAGACAATGTAGGACCTTTCATGTTGAAGTCAGATTTTAGACAAAAAGTCTTTAGAATAGACTTAATTAAGGAGGCTAAAGAAAATTGAAATGAATTAGAAAAAGGCTAAAAGCAATATGAATAGACTAGAATTTTGTGCTAAATTGATGCAGGAAACTACTAAATATTTATTTAGAGACAAAAGTGTTCTTGAGTTTTTCCAAGAAAATTGGTACAAAGGATCGAGAAAAAGTTAATTAAGTCCTAACTTATCAAACCCTACAGGGGTATTGATAAGGTCAGGATCTCTAGCATATAGGCTTGTATTACCACCTGAGCTACAATAAAACATAATGTTTTTATGTTTTATACTCAAGAGATACAGTTTGGATCTGTTGCATACAACTCTAATAACAGTTATTGAGATACAGCTAGATACAAGTTATGATAAGGCAACAGTGTAGACTATGGCTCGTGAAATGAGTTAGTTGTAGAGAAGAGTCCATACCATTGTTACACTATTATAGAGGTATAAAAAGTACTAAGGAAGTTACCTGAGAGCTAGATGATCAAGTAGGAGCTTAATATTCTCTTTTATTTGCTTTAGGTAATTTCGAGGATAAAATTTTCTTAAAAGGGAAAAAATGTAACAACTATGTTTCGAGTCTCTAAGAATAGTGCCACAAGGTTTGAGGAGTACACCCAGGGTGCCAGGTTATTACACGTGGATCGAGGTAGTGGCATAGGTCATGAAACTTTGAGGGGCTTTATTTTGATGAAAAGAGCAAATTTTAAAAAATTATTAGAAACAACAATTCATTTCGGGCTGTAAGCTACCTATTAGGACAATAGAAATTTTTTAGGCTAGGATTAACCCGAGATATGCCCGGACGAACTCAAAAATAGTGGACCCTAAAGTTAAAAAATCACACTGAGTCCAATGGTGAAAG
>CANXYI011683248.1:0-14577 GCA_948208565.1 Hura crepitans
AATCACACTAGTGTTATGCATGATCTAGTATTAAATGGTAGCAATAAATCCCAAGAAATGGAGGAGAAACAACCATAAACTCACCTAAATGTCACAATTCTAAATAGTTTGAACTAGTGATATTTGACAAGTTTTAACTCCAAATTGAGAAGTCATTTTTTCCTAATTCCTTTTCCCTGTGGTGCTAACAGAAAAATTTTAATTTAGAAACTAGAATCACCATTTTTAGTGAAAAAGTGAAGGAGTTATGGCCTTTCAATCCTCTCCCTGGCATCGACAATAGCAGAAGAGGAAGAAGAATTCTTATCATTCCATTTAGGTGGAATTCCACATGTCAAGTGAGATTTGCCACTTGGCAAGCCTCCTTCACCACTTGGCATGGTGTGGGTCTATTTTTGACATGACTAGTGTTGTCTGAAAACCTCTTAAAAATCTTAAACCATTTCGATTTTTCTCGGCAAACTTTAAAAATTCACAGTAATTCACTCGGACCTCAAAAAATTATGCCATTCATTTTAAAATTCATATTTTAATCCCCTCTATCTGGTCGTAAATATTCATAACCAAATTCCATTGATAAGACAATTTTTAGACTACTTTGATTTGTGTGCTAACCTCAAAAATTACGAGAATTTGTAAATGACCTCTGATTTTAAAAATTCTTTCACTAGTGAACTTACTTTAATTTTTGACCTTTAGAGTCCACTATTTTCAGTTCCGTTCGGGCACAACTCGAGTCAATCTTAGCCAAAAAAATTTTTATTACACTGAGGGTAGCTTACAGTCTAAAATAAATTGTTGGTTTTACAAAATTTTTAAAATTTCCTCTTTTCATCAACTTAAAACCACTCAAAGTTTCATTACTAGTGTCACTACCTCAATTTATGTGCAAGTGGTCAACACCCCTAGCCCACTTCTCGAACCCTATGCATTATCTATGGAACCTCAAATCATTCATAGGCATTGCATTTCTTCCCCTCTTAAGAAATTTTCATCCTCAAAATTACCTACAACAAATAAAGGAGGATACTGAGCCCTCATTTGCTCATATGGCTCTCAGGTAACTTCCTTTTCATTTTAATACCTCTATAGCACTATAACAATGGTATGGACTCATTTTTTCAACTATCTCATACCACAACCCATACTTTATACCACTTCCTCTTCATAACTTAAATCTGGTTGTACTTCAATATCTATCATCAAAATCATATGTAATGGATCTGATCTGTACCTTATAAGCATAGAAAAATGGAAAACATTGGATATCTGCCATAACTCAAGTGGTAGTAAGCCTATATGCTAAAGGTCCGACCCTATCAAAACTCTCGTAAGGTCCAATGAACTTGGAACCTCTACACCTTTCTCCCTAGGGAAACCTCCAAAATGACTTTCTCCCTAACAATATATTTAGTATCTCTCTATTTCAAGTTGGCATATGATTTTAGTCTAATCACAACTACTATTAGTCTTTTTCTAATTAATTTCACCCTTTTTCTTGAGCCTCCTTAATCAGATCTACACCAAAGATTTTCTCTTTTTCTAACTTCACTCCAACACTAATAAGTCCTGCATCACTTACTATATAATGCCTCATATGGGTCCATCCCTAACTAGACTGGTAATTGTTATTATAAGCAACCTCTGCCAAGAACATAAACATATTCCATTTACCCATAAGCTTAATAATACAATCTCACAACATATTTTCAAGTGTCTATACGACCCCCTCTGACTGCCTATCAAATTAAGGATGAAAAGCTATGTCATAGCTTAGCCTAGTGCCTAAAGTTGCTTACAGCTTCTTCCAAAAATCTGGAAGTAAAATAAAAGATAGTTGTCAAAAATGATAGTCAGTAACACACTAAGACATTTGACTATCTCATCCAGGTATAGTCTAGCTAGCCTCCTTAAGGTCTACTCCATTCTGACCCGATAACTTGAACTATCTTTGTCAATCTATCCACAATTATGCATGTAACATTACATTTACTTTTTGCCACAAGCAAAACCCATTACAAAATTTAGGGTTAACTTTTCTCATTTTCACTCTGGTATTGCTATAGTATATAATAATCTAGAAGGAACCTAATGCTTAGCTTCCACTTGCTGGTATGTCAAACACTAAGCATTATATTCTACCACATCTCTTTTCAAAACAAGCCATCAATAATAAGGTTTTCAAGCTCAAATCTTCCTCCCAAGATGTATATAATGAGGAGTTTCCTATTTTTCTTTAAGTATCTGTAACCCCTAGTCATTTGTATGAGCTATGCATGGGTTATTCTAATAACTTGTTGTCAATTTAGACCCTATGGTCTTCTTTTCTTAAGTCTTGTTTACCATCTGAGCTAATTATTCCTTTTCCATCTATTTTTCCTTCATCTACTGTCAAAAATATGGCTCTATAACTCAACCAAAATGGCATTTCCTAAAGCATACTATAACTATCATTCATACTTTATAGGGTTATCACAAATTTTTTGTTCGTAGCATCTGCCATCACATTGGCTTTCCTTGGTGGGCAGTCAATTAGGCAATCATAATCTTGAATTAGCTCTACCCAACTTCTTTGTCTCAGGTTTAGCTTCTCCTGAGTAAAGAGATATTTTAGGCTTTTATAACCTATACATAAGCAGCATTTCTTATCATGCTGATAGTGCCTTCATTTTTCTAAAACGACCACATTAATAGCTAACCCTAAATCATAGGTAGCACTATTCCCCTTATGTGGGTTTAACTGCCCTGAAGCATAACCCACTACCTTTCCATCTTGCATAAATAGACAATCCAAACATTCAGTAAAGCATTACTATATAATAAAATCCCTATCTTATTCGGGTTGAATCAGGATAAGAGTCTCTATCAACATCTTTTTCAATTGCTCACAATTAGTTTGATACTTATCATCCCACTCAATTCTCACATTTTTTCTAATCCATCTGGTCAAATGAGTGATAATAATAGAGAACCCTCTTAAAAGCCCTTTATAATATCAAATAAGGCTAGAAAATATCTCATCTTAGTTACCTTCCTAATTGGTTCTCTTTCTAGCGCTACCTTTTTTTTATTGGGATCAATCCTAATTCCTTTTACTAACACCATATGGCCCAGAAAAGAAACTTTACTTAGGTAACTCTTTTGCTTACTCAACTTAGCATACATTGCCTCTCTCTTTGGAGTAGTAACACCACCCTCAGTTGTTGTTTATACTCTTTCTAGTCCTTAGAGTACCCTAGAATACCATCTATGAACACCACTACCACTTATCTACATAAGATTTTTAAAAGCTCTGTTCATTGAGTTCTATAGAAGCTACTGAGGTATTGGTGCATCCCAATGGCATCGACAAGAATTTAGAATGCTTGCACCGAGTTCTAAAATAGTTTTAAGAACATCTACTTCATTAATCCTCAGTTGATAGTATTTAGATCTCATATCAATTTTAGAAAATATACCAACCCCTCTCAAAGGATCAAATAGATCATCCATCATGGTAATAGATACTTATTCTTCATTGTTATTATGTTCAGTTGCCTAATGAGCAATACATAACCTAAGTGACCTACCTCTCTTCCTTACAATAGCATAGGTACTCCTACCAGAATACACCTCCCTTTTAACACCAGTTCCCTTTGCGGTGGTAAGCCTAGTAGTTCACTAGGAATACATTAGAAAGCTCAAATATAACTAAAATATGCCAAATCAGAGTTAAAACATTCAAATCCATAGCATAGGCAAACATGCCTCACCCCTTTGAAAGGAGTTGTTATAGTTTAGTACTAAGGATAAGATTGTTCAAAAGGTTTTCTCACCATCGACTATCACTATCAATCCTAGTCCAGTCTGGAAGGTCAACTTTTTATGTTTACCATTAGTCATAGCCTGATACTTAGTAAGCTAATCCATCCTGGGATTACTTTAACCTCATTGAAATGCAATTCAATCAAATCAACAATAATCTATTCCCCTGAATCACTAGAGGGCATCTTCTATACACCCTATTCATAATCACACCCTACCGCATAAGGTTGCTAACTCTGAAGTCTGCATTAACATGCTTAGGCTCTAACTGCCTATCATGTGCTTAAGGAGTACATGCATAAAAAGGTATCGAACTAAGGTCAATCAATGCCAAAACTGGAACATTAGATAAACAAAATACTAGTTATAACATCCGGTACATAGCCTCTTCTCTAGCTCTCACATCACACTGCATAGTTGAAGCACAAGCTTCAACTTTAGTACCCTAACTAGCACTAGATTGCTTTTTTTTGGTTTACCCCTAACCCCTGCTTTAGGGTGCAACATTAGATATCTATGTCTAAGTAATCTCTATCTGTCTCTAAGGACACTCTCCCTACAGTGGGTTCTAACAACACAATGGAGACATTTCCTCTCTTGCCTTCTCTATACTGCTCCTAGTGCCCTGTCTGACAAATGACCCATATAAGAGGTCCAGTCCTGTTACCCCCTACATAAGGAGTACTATCAACTTGATAAGGCAATCATGATCTACTAGTGGAAGCCTGCCCTGACCTATAGGTCTGTGTCTACCTCTACCCTTGGTACCCTCTCTGATACTAGGACCTAGGTTGAGACTATGCCTATAACTGACCCTTTCTCCTTATCTTACCATCATGCCCCTACATTGGACTATCCCACACTGCACTACCTCTTCCTCTAAAAAAGGTCTCTCCCTTTTGGGACCATTCCTTCCATGTCATATGTAGCTAGTACAGGTACTGCAAGATCTCTCTTTTTGAGATTTTACTATCTGTATCCTTGACCCTACCTTTAGTCCTATCAAGAATCTCTTACATTCTCCACATATCATTGAAAATGATCTCCTCAACATACTCTAGGAATCTGGTAAGATCCTTTCATGTACTACTTCTCAATGTATTAGGACAGGGGTTTCTCCTACTTGCTATACAACATTTTTGGGTTTAGGTGCTAGACACAACTTGCTCCCCATATATCAATTGTTACAAAACAAATTGGTTCCTTGGCCCTTCCTTCAAGTAACTTAACCAATCATTTCTGTATTATAGATGACTTTCTTATCCACCTCAGACCGCAATAGTTTAGAGGAACTTGAAACTTAGACATTTGCATACATGTACTTAGCCTAAGAACATTAACTTATGCTCTAATACCACAAAATGTGACACCCTTTACTAGATTCCTGAAGAAACCCAATAAGTAGTGCACTCCTGCCAAGTCACCCATCCTAAAATTTCCGTCATGTTCATTCATTTAACTTTTTTTATATTGCACTAGACAACTCTATCTGATTCCAAATTCATTTAGGTTAGTTCCTATAACTCACTTAAGTTCATATTATCATGTTTCATTCGTTGCAGAAAGAATCTAACATAATATGGTATCATCTAAAAATCTATCAACATAATGGCTGCCCTGATCACTATCACAAAATTCATATCCACTTATAAAAATTTCAATATTTTATATCACATCTCCTAGACCCTTCTGGTCCCCCAATTACCATTCTATCAACATCATTTAACACACAGTAGTCATAGGCCTCAGGCCACAATAAAAAAAACCTATAAAGCCTCAGGCTCACAAGCATCTATATAGATCACATGTACATAAGAAAACCATCACATAAATAATTACAACATAATCTATTATAAATAAATGCTACTCTATTTTCCATATATACATCACACCCATTCCCCACCTAAAGTATGTATAGTGCAAAATCTACTCATTATACATGATCAACCTTCTCAATATGACCTCTGAACTTCATTGTATGCTTTACAAAGTGACATCCCTATTCTAGATACCTATGCACCAAAATAGGTACGCTAAGTATAAAAATACTCAGTGGTGACTTCAATCATTAAAAACATGTCCAGTAGCTAATTCATGCATTATACTTCTATTTTTTAACTCATACTGATACCCCAATTCAATTAAAGAAACTAGCATGAAAAAATTACCATTTTACCCTTAGGGTGTTCCTATCTATAATCATTTAATTAATTAATACTAGTCATATAATTTATGTATTTGATCATTAATAATTAATTCATGCATAAATTATGCCATTTGAAGCCTTTATTCACTATGAATGGAAAAATTACTAAAATACACTTATGTCATGTTTCACTATCATGTGTGGATTTTTTAATCTCATTTAATTATTTTAATTATCTAAACTCAGGAGACATCTTTGATAGATACTGGATCTAAAGGAAAAATAAATTAGTGCAGTGGTCCCCATTTTGGACATGTGTCACTGCTCCGGCTCAAATTTTGGCACTCAAGGTGCAAGTAACAATGGGTTGTCTAGCTAGTAGACTGGTCTATCCTATAGACTACTGCAATGCCCCCCAAGGACCTATGCCACTACACCGATATCATATGAATGATCAATGATAAAGTGGCTGTATCTGCCTAGCAGACTAGTGCAGTGACCTGTAGGAACCTATGCTACTGCACTGGCAATATCAAATCTTGAATCAAGTGGTAGAAGTAGAAAGTTTTCTATCTAATAGACTAGCACAATTGCCTCAGTGAGGACCTACGCTATTGTACCGGCCCTATCTAGAATGTAAACAGTGTAACAGCTGCTAAAGATCCCTAAGTTGACCAATCAACCTATCCAGTGGGTGTTTAATTAGTGGGCCATTTGACCTCAATCAGTGTCCATTTCTTTACTAATTAACTTTTTATAATATTATAAGCTTAAAAAAGTCAATTATAATTTTTACAAATCAATTAAAATTTAGCCCGGTCCGATATGGCCACAAATAGGTTGTACCAAGTGAATTGTCATAAAGTATAAGTAAGGTACAATTGCCAATAATTAACATATATTATGCTAGCTTTAATTTCCATAAATATATTATGATTTTAGGCCATTTACTGTCTAAGGAATTTATTGTTTTAGGTAATGTTTACTTTGGGCAGATACAAGTCATTGCGGTAAAACTTTAACTAGGCTTTTTAGGTTCATTTCACTTTATTTTTCAGTTCTATTTTCACTAGTTGTTTCATTCAGTCATAGGCCTAAAGCCAATCACAACTTAGGCCATAATCTAGGCCAAAATCTAAGCATTCATGCCATTCCAGCAATCTCAATACACTAGCCATTATAGGCATAAAAATTAAGTGCACAAGTCATGCTTAAACCATGGCCCTTAAAGGCAAGTTTTAAGTCAATTTACATACTAGATTTCAAGTCATTCTTTAAGGTCATTATTCATTCCATTCCTTGTTTATATTACATGCCATCTAGTTTATACATTGATTGAATTCATGCCAAGATAATTTAAGCCATTGTGATTAAAATATACATCATTTTAGGCATATTTAGCATAATTATAATCTATCACTTTCATGCTTACTTACACTAACATAGCGCTCTAGTGCAACCCTTTTCTAGACTTAGTCATACACTTTCATAACATTCATTACACATTTATATATCAATCAATAGTTTAGCCATCTTATATACATGCCATAACAATTCTATTACATATTAACTAGGCTAGACACATTATCATTTCCATGCCTACTACTTGTCATAATGGCCAATTACATAACCATATCATGCCATTTGAAATAGTTTAAGTTCATAATATGTCTCAATAATAGGTATAATAATCACATAATCATACAATTACCTCATACCCTATGGCTAGGTATATGCCATTCATGCTTTAAGTACACACACACATGCCAAACTTCATAAGTACCTCTTAGCCATGTACACATTTGAGGCCATACATGCACTTTTGTATCAATTTACAAACATTTCCATTTCTTAATAACATCCATAACCATAGTTTATCCCTAAATGCAATAACACACACACTAAATATCATTAGAACATAATAATCATCTTGGACAACCTCTCGACTAGCCAAAAATGTGCCACCAAACTCACTTATTATTAGCAATTCACCATATAATTCACTTTCCATTGAATTATTAACTACTATACTTCAATCCAACCACTTTTCTAAGCGAATTTACATACTCAATCTATTTATAAACTAAGGGAAAAGCTACTAAATATTTGTAAGGGTATGAGTGAATGAATGAATTCACTTACAAGTGAGAAAAAGCCCCTTAAATCCATAAGAACATAAGGCTAGCCAACTTCCATGATATCTTTCCTCCCTCTTCATAGACATCAATTTGCCATCCAATTACTACAAACACCTGATACACATAATCACATAGGTGTTAGGCATGATCTAGCACCAAATGGCAACCAAAGATCCCAAGAAATAGAGGAGAAATAACCATGAACTCACTTAAAGGTCACAATTTTGGACAATCTAAACTAGTGATTTTTGATAAGTTTTAACTCTAAATTGAGAAGTCCTTTTTGCCTAATTCCTTTTCCTCGTGGTGCCTAACAGACAAACATAAATTTAGAAACTAAAATCATAATTTTTGTTGAATAACTAAAGGAGTTATGGCCATTTAATCCTCTCTTTGGTGTCGGCAACAGCAGGGGAGGAAGAAGAATTCCTTTCATTCCATTTAGGTAGAATTCCACATGTCATATGGAATATGCCACTTGGCAAGCCACCTTGGCCACTTGGCACGGTGTAAGTCCCCTTTTGCCATGACAAGGGTTGTCTCGAAACCTTTCGAAAGTCCTAAACCATCTTGATTTTTCTCAATAAACTTTAAAAATTCATAATAATTCACTCAGACCTCAAAAAATTATATTATTCATTTTAAATTTCATAATTTAATCTCCTCTATCTACTCATAAATTTTTTTAACCAAATTCCATTAATAAGATAGTTTTTAGATTGCCTTGATTTATGTGCCAACTTTAAAATTACGAGAATTTGTAAACGACCTCTTTTTTCAAAAATTCTTTCACCAGTGAACTTAGTGTAATTTTCAAGTTTCAGTGTCCACTATTTTTAGTTTAGTCCATGCACATCTCGAGTCAATCCTAGCTAGAAAAATTTTTATTACATCAGGGGGGAGGGGGGTAGCTTACAATCTAAAATGAACTGTTGGTTCTGGTAAATTTTTAATTTTTTCTCTTTTCATAAATTTAAAGCCCCTCAAAGTTTCATGACTAGTGTCACTGCCTCAGTTTACATACAAGTGACTCAGCAACTCAAGCACACTTATCGGACCCTATAGCACTATCCACAAAGCCTCAAATCACGGGCATTACAAGTGTTATAACAATGAAAGCACAAGTTTCAAAAGCTCGTAGATTCCTTTAAAGTACATACAAAGGAGTGGTCTTACACAGTGTGTATCCCTTGTTGTTTTGCATAAAGTTACATTCTATATTTCAAACTAATATGCGAGGCTATTTGGTTAGGCTCAGGGCATTGCTACTCGACTATTGTCCTTCAAATTGGGGGACTCTATCTATCACTTTAATCACTAGTTATCATAACTTATGGAAGCAATTACCTCTGGAGACAAAAAATTCCACTCAAGGCTACTTGCAATTTTCGAACTTCTCTTTATATAAGGAATGGGTGATAGGCCCTTCCTGAGATAACTGGACCCGATGGTAAATAATGGAGGGTAAGAGCAGTAATAAGAGATAAAATATCTAAAAAAATATTTTTGCAGATTTTTCTAAACTCATGTATAAAGTAATATAATGACAACATTTCTATATCTCTAGTCCATAAGATGCTCAATCAAGCTTTATTAAAGTGGTCCTATCTAATTGCATCATGTTGGCACTTTATGATAATCATAATAGGACATTAATGTAATAACACATCTCCTTGTTTAATGAAGGGAGATCTTAATTACATCTTAAAATTCTATTATCAATCAACCCTCATGGTTTTCTTGATTAACTATTTTCTCTCAGCCACTAATTGTTGCATAGGATGCCTTTTTTTTATTTTCATCCTATCAAGGCACCTAATTTTAGCAAGGCCGTTGTTTTTAAGTTTTTGACTTATAGGGCCATTTTTCTCTTCTTTTGCTCTTTGTTTTGTCTTTAGCCATAGAACTTTTTTGTCTATCCATATTTATAGGCTCCTTGAACTCTTTTCCGTCACAATCTATAAGAATTACAACACCCCTTGGCAATAATTACTTAAGGATGAATAGTCCTTTGTAATTTAGTTTTAACTTCCCTCTTAAATTCATCAAACCTGGTCTCACCTATTTGATAACTAGTCCACCTTCCTTCAACTTATGATCTTTTACCCTTTGCCAATGGCTTATGCCATCTTTTTCAAATAAACTTGATTGTGATAATTATCACTCAAATGTTTCTCATCTAACAATTTTAAATGTTAGAGCCTCTGCTCTACCTAGGCTATTTTAGGAATCTCTATTTCTACTACCACCATCAAAGATTGGTGTTCAATCTCTACCAAAAGCACTGCATCTAACTTATATACTAAGGAAAATGGAGTAGTACCCTTTGAAGTTTGAATTGTAGTTCTATATCCTCAAAGAGCAAATAGAAGTTTATTAGCCCAATCTCTATAGGTTACAACTATCTTAGGCAAGAACTTTTTATGTTCTTAATAGCTACTTCCATTGCTCCATTAGCTTATGGCTTATAAGGAGAGGATTTAAGGTGTTGTATTCTATATTTCTATAATAGTGCCTTTATCTCAACCTGAAATTGGATACCATTGTCTAAAACTATATAGTGTGGGCCCTTGTATCTGTAAATTAAATTCTTCTCTATAAACTTAGCCATCTCTTTTGCCTCTAATTTCTTGAATGATTCTACTTCAACTTACTTTGAGAAATAGATAATGGCTACTAAAATGAAATGATGTTTATTCAAAGTTGTCAGATGTATCTCTCCAATTATATCTATCCCTCATGTTGTGAATGGCTAAGGAGATGATAAACTATATAGCTCTGATATAGATGTATGTCTCAAATCCTTATACTACTGACACTTATGGAATTTTTATCCATACTTTGAGTAGTCATGGTCCATAGTGAGCTAAAAAAACCCTTGATGCATGATCTTTTTAGCTAACTCTGAACCATTCATATGTGTGCCATAAGACCCTACATATACCTCTTCTATAACCCTCTTTGCTTCTTTCTTTTCTAAGCAATGGAGTTAAAGACCATTTTCTTGCCTTTTGTATAAGACCTAGTCTATACTAATGAACTAAGTTGACAGCTTCCTTAATTCCCTCTTATCTCTATATGTTGCTTCTTTAAGGAATTCTCCTTTCTTTAAGTAGTTTTGGATATCATAAAACCATGGCTTATCTTTTTTCTATTCAATTTCCATTATTTGTTCTAACTCCTAGCAAGGCTTTTTTGAGCTAGAAACTATTACTAGTTTCATGATTATTCCTTTTAGATTATCCCACAAGGAGACTAGGGTGGTTAATATATCTGCAGATTGATTCTCGTCTCTAGGAATATGGCAAAAAGTACACATCTTAAACTGCCTACTAATGGATCTTAAATACTTTACATATGGCATCAACTTCTCATCTTGAATGGTTTATTCTGTTAGTCTTATATAGTATAAGAGATGAATCCCCGAATACCTCAACTATCTTTGCACTAAGAGCTAATAATGCTTCGAGCCTAAATATGCAAGCTTTATGCTCAACCATGTTGTTACCTTATGCATTAATTTTCTAGGTAGCAGCATCTTTTCTCCTTCGAAGGTTATTAGAATTACCCTTACTCTTGCTGCCTTGCTCTTTACTGTGTAATAAAATACATTTACCACCCTTGGACTATTATCAAGTTTAGGTTCTCATCTAGGAACTCAAACTCTATAGCTTCACCTTATAGTGGATATATGGCCAAAAACTCTATGATTGCTCACCCCTTTGTTGTCTTCCTTGGTACGTACTGAATATCAAACTCTTCAAGCATAGCAGCAGTCAAGGTCCTTCTTCTTCCATCTTACCTTTCCCTTTTTCTTAAAGCATAATAGCCGTAAGAATTTCTTCTTTAGGCTCAATTTCTAGATTGGCTAAATTGGTCGTGACCTTTTTCTTTAAAAAGTTTGAAGTGGCCTTGACTTCATTTGTAGCCTAAGCAAACACATCATCAAATATCTCAAACCCAAGCACAACTTTCCCCTTAATAATAGCTAGCTCTGACTCTCTGTAGTAGCTAAAATTCCCTCTAGCTCAAACAAAACTCTCACTTAGGGTGGAATACCCTTTCTTGTCTTCTTCAACTTTAAAGTCTCTATTATGTATTCTAACCCCTTTAATCTTTCCATCCTTTCAGTTGAATGGTTGAGATCAAACTATTTAAATTGTGTCCCAAGCTAGCACTAGGCAAATAACTCATCTTTTTTCAGCATGTTTACTATAACACTCATAAGTCGAGGTTTCTTGAGCAATACCATTATGTCTAAAAAGTGTTTTCAAAATGTTGGATCACCTTCATAAGGCTCGAGGTAAGGGTACTAGCCATGAAACTTTAAGGGGCCATAAAATGATGAAATTGACATAATTTAAAGATTTAATAGAACTAATAAATTATTTTAGGCTATAATCTTATGGGCCATAGGCTCAGATGGAGTCAGGCTAGGAATGACTCGAGATGTGCTTGGATAGACCTAAAAATACCATACCCTAAAGGTTAAAAATTCCTTTAAGTCTATTGGTGAAAGAAATTTTGAATTTTGAGGTCGTTTGTAAATTTTCTTAATTTTGAGCTTTGCACATAAATTGAGGTAATTAGTTAACTATCCTGTTCGTGGAATTTCATTGTGCAATTTTACAAGCCCCGAAAAGGGACTAATTAAGGATTTTTAAAAGAAGCATGATAATTTTTGAAGGTTCGTGTTATTTTTAAAAATTCCCTAAAGTTTCTTCCAAAATTAAGCCTTTTTAGGACACTCAGGTGGTATGTGACCCCACCTATGCGACCTCAACTACTATTTAAACTCCATATTGACACCTAAGTGTCCACATGTCAAGGCCTACTCACCACTCTTTCTTTTCTCCTCCTTTCTCCTTCCACCATCCCGATGCCATTTTTGCTTTCCATCCACCATTTTTGTTGCTTTATGTAATCTTTTCTCTTCCTAATTTCCATAAAAAATAATGTTAATGTGTTTGGAATTGAATTTTGAAGGAATTAGAAGCCATAAAATTTTCTAAAGCTCAAGAAAATTCAAGTTGTAAGTAAGTGTACATTAAAGGGTGCTAAAAGGCAACTTCTTAGTTGTAAGTGATTTCTTCCTTTTTAATTTATTTCTTAGAGAATTTGGTTATTCTAAGAATGTATAGAGCCTTAGAATTTGATTTTGGGACTTGTGTGATTTTTCAAGGATTTTTTAGTGGGGGAATGGCGTGTATAGAGATAGATACAAAGTGAGGTGTGCTTTAACTTTTTTTAAGCTTAAAATGAAGAATAGGTCCTCTTTGATAGAAAAGTATGTGAATTTGAGGCATTCAAAACATGGACATTAAAATTCTAATGTAATAGGCTTAGTAACCTTGTATGGAAATGGTGGAAAATGTAGTTAGTGTGTGTGAAATGGTGAATTAGGCATGTAAATGTGTTAATCATGTATGCAATGTATACTTAGAATGACAATTTAGGGAAAAGAATGTATGGAGGGACTTGGCCCTCATTTGGCTAAGAGGTAGGGATAATGGTATATGTGTGTATATGACTTGTTATGGTGAGTTTTGCAGGATATCTAAGGGCTTGACATGAAAATTATATGAATTACAAGGGTATGTGGTGAAATTGAGAAT
Organism: Hura crepitans; assembly: GCA_948208565.1. Classification (NCBI taxonomy): domain Eukaryota; kingdom Viridiplantae; phylum Streptophyta; class Magnoliopsida; order Malpighiales; family Euphorbiaceae; genus Hura; species Hura crepitans. The sequence continues at coordinate 13,704 of CANXYI011683248.1, forward strand.
AGTGGTAATAAGCCTTAGTGAGGCTGAGAGGTTACTCGGCATGGGGACTTGGCATATGGTAGGTTAACATGGCAATTTGTGTGGCAATTATCTTGTTAGTGATGGCATTATAGGTGTAAGTAATGAATTGGATGAATAAGGTTTGTGTGTGTGTACACTAAGTGCGGTCGAGATATATACAAAGTGTACAATAACCTAAGTTGCATTGTAATGGCATTGTATATCTATAAACATGCTTGTGTGATTATAAAATATATGCATGTGGCCCTGAATGTGGTTAAAGGCATGTGCAGGGCAATTTGGGGACATTAGCTAAGAGGTATGTAAGGCTAAAATGGCATGAAAAGTGAGGTATGACCCAACATGTATATTTGTATGATATGGCATGACATATTTGGTATGAATTGTGAAATGTTCATATGGCATGACTTAGGTGAGAATGCTTGAGTAATGAAGCTAGAAATGTATGGCATTAGGATACCTTTATAGGTTATGAAATGGCATAGAAAAAGGCATTAGATTGGCTTAAAATAATAAGGTAAAAGTGGCTTTAAAATGTACCAACCTTGGCAACAAAATAGGAACTAAAATTTAGACATTTTGCGATGGTTTTGTAACATGAAATGAAAATCTCTTTTGTGCCAATCTAAGTAAGACAATTGTGCTTGGCTTTAAGCCAATGAAAGTTTGTGGAAATGAGTGTAAATGGCACTGAAAAATTATGTGAAAAGACCTAAAATAGAACTAAAATGGCCACTGTAAAAATGTAAAATAACCTATAACTTTCCCACCATAAATGAATTTTGGGATTATATTTAGAATGATCACCTAGCATGTATAAAAGTGATCCAAAATAATGGAATAGACTAGATTT
>CANXYI011683569.1:0-10660 GCA_948208565.1 Hura crepitans
AAGGGGCTGATAAACAGAGCTGAGTCATTACATCTCCACACATTGGAGAGGGGTGGATGCCCAAATTATAAGACATGGGAGATTCTAATGGAGGGGTGGGTGAAGAGTCAAAAGCTGGACAAAGCCATCATTGCCATGAAGCAAGCATTTTTTATGTTGAGGTATTGTGATTGGAGACCATCGCCTGATATTTTAATATCCATTGCGGAGCACTTGGAGAAGAACAAGAGTTTAGAAGATGCAAAGCAGTATATTCGGTTTATCCATCATTTGGGGTTTGCAAGTTTGCCGCTTTATAAGATACTCCTAAGAATGCACCTCCATGCTCAGAGAACAGCTCTTGACATCCTCAAAATGATGGAGAAGGATAAAATCGAAATGGATGATGAGACCTCTGCCCTTGTTCAAGCCTTCAATTTATATGTGTAATGAATCAGTGTATTGATCCTTGTAGTGTATTCCATCAGAGACTGGTGGAGAGAAATTAAATCACCTATCCTACAAGTTGTCTTTAGGATCAAATTTTTAAGGGAAGGAAAACTTGGTGGGCAAAAAACACATGGAAATCAATCCAATCCAGCAAACTGCCTCTTCATTGTTCAAAGTAGAATTCTGCTAATGAAGATCTCTTGGATATTGTTTTAGTAAATTAAAAAGGAAAAAGAGGGAAAGAGTCTCACCATTCGGGTGTAGATACTCACAAAGTAACTGTTCCCAAGACTGGGATAATCGCTGCACGACTGCATTTGGTTGTGACAAGGGACAAATATTCTTTATTAACTTTTTTTTTGTAAGTAATCACTAGAATTTTAAAGAAAAATGTTATTACTCAGCTATTTGCATATGTTTTATTTCATAATAATTGCTGAGTATTTACCATAAAGTCAACAAATTATGTGCAGACACCACAATGATAGAAGCCTCGACATTTGCGCATCACTTAGCAGACAAGGTGGAATTGCTAATACACAGTAAGGAGGTTCCCTGACAATGGCAGAGAACCAATGCCGGCTCAACCACTGAATTGCCTAGAGGGCAACTGATACCTCTCATCAAATCAGTCAGCCTCTTATATACGGAAATTCTCCCCATGATGGATTTTTGACTTGTATTGTTTAAGGTACATCAGCAAAATTAATCTTAGTTGATTATGGTCATCTCATATAAATAATGAAATGTATAAATTTAGTTGCTGCACAAACAATTATTAGCAGTTTGTTTATGAGTATTGGTTGTACTGAGGAGATTATTATCTGTAAACAAACAGCTAATTCAAACATTTAGTTCCTGATTTTGATTAATGACTTCGCTATTAAAGCTCTTGGTTACTTGGTCAATATGATTTTCACATAGCCCACAGTTTTCTTTTGACCTGTTTGATACCCAGCAGCCAAGGGCTAATGAAAACCCATGAAACCATCAATGTCGAAGACTCAGTATTATCTCTGACAATTATGTATTATTGTCATTTGTAACTGCATAATCTTCAAGAGGGCTGGGAAAATTTTTAAGATTCGGTAACTGATTTGGAAGTCATAATACAGTAGTTCGTAGTTTCACATATGGCAGACAACATGACATATGCTTGTATTATTTGTTGTTTAATGGAGTCTTCACTATGCAGAGATGTATAGTAAGGCAAGTGCAGCAGCTGGTGTTGAGAAAAAGCTTCAAGTTGATTTGGCAGTCAACGTTTCATGGAAGCTCCTGTTCTGCTCCAGCAATTTAGCCATCGGAGCAGATATTCTTTGACGGTAGGAAAGAATCTAGCAAACCAGGCATTAAGCTGAGGCATGTTCTCTGCATCCACCGGCTTGACATCAACTATTTCCTCAACAATTCAAGCCCAGATTCCAATCCAACCAGTAGCATTATCCACAAAGTTTATCGCCTCGCCTCCAACAAATTGCTTCCCCTCAAAACCACTCTCTAGAGTCTTGAGATGCTCACAAGCTTCTTCCGCTGCCTTCTTTTACTCCTTTCCTTCTGCCGCAAATGATTGCGTTGTCACTGGCAAATAATACACTAGAATCAAATGATAATGAGCTTATCTTTCTGCGTATGTGTCTCAGGTTTGATAAAATTGTTCATCTTGTTAAATCATAGTTATGCCTTAATGAATTCTAGCTGACACAGCTGAAGTTTCTAGGAAAAAGCCATGCAATAGTTGCAGTAACTCGTATAGTTTATAAACACATTTTGAACCAGTTATTTCTTTTTTCTACAGATGCTTAATGGAGTTATTAGAAAATCTTTGGCACTTTTATTATTTGTTCTGGAAGAAAATCCAGTTGCAACAGGCCAATATGCATCATTCAACTCATTGCTCATGACTGTAAAAGATTGGCAAAAGGAAAAAGCTACCTGTCCATACTCGAATAAGCTCAATGCCTTCCTACTGGCTTCCACATACTCGGCTTCAGTCATTAGCACAAGCTCAATTATCTGCAAGGCGAATGAATGAGATGACACAATCAGACCAGCAGTCAAAATGAGACCGACAATATATGAAGTGAAAGCCAGCAGCTAAAAGGAGTTATTGGTATATAATAAAACGCAAATCAAAATATATGATCTAGCCTCGCTTGGAGTGACAGGAACATCATGGTCGGTCTGCAGCCTTGGTTGTTGGAGTGAGTATATTTGCGGCATCTTATTGGTTTTTTACCAAGCCTATAATACTACAATAGAATCATTCTTAACATTTCCTGGTGGAGTCATTTGTCATGGAAAAAATAAATCGATGGAATGCGAAGCACACTATCTGGGAGGGCATTGCCACAATAATTCAGGACACCCTTTTTGTAGACCATCAACAGCGATGTATCAGTGCTTTCAGTAACATATCCTCTAACTACAGATTACCAACACAAGTAAATCAACTGAAGAACTGATGATTGGGAACCCATATCGATTGCAAATTGTAAACACGTCTTTCCATATTGATTTATCACACGCTTAAGCATAACAATTTGTCCAAACACCGAAGTCTATGAGTCGTGAGAAGCCACCATTTTCCAAGCTATTCTAAACAAGATAGAACCGCCACATGAATTGGTAAGAAAACTTCCAAAGCCTGTTCGATTGAAGCCACCAATGAGAAAGGAAAAACCCAAAACGCTCGCCAACAAATTCGACAGGAAAAAACAGAACATTTCTCTGCAACTGTAACGTTTTTATCAGGAGCTAACACAACGGCATTCTGAGTTATACGTTGAGTTTTATTGAATCGCAACACACTTGTTTGTCGAATTGAATATTGAGAGAGTTGAGTTATTGAAAAGGGTTTTTGGAGGGTTTAAGGTTTTACCACGGTGAGACATTTTCGCTCGTTTCTTGCAGTTCTGTCGACTTCTTTCTTATCGCAGCTACTGAAATGGAAATGGGATTTACAGTATCCGTGGAGATGTCTGGTATTCGAGTTTGACCCGGATCCGGATGTATGTTGGTGTCTATGGAGATGTCGGGTATTCGGGTTAAACAGAATTGAATATAAAGCGAACACGTAGATTAGATATAATAAAAAAAGGCCACCACTTGACTCAAAATTTCGTCTTTTTCCTCTGTACCTTTGATCTCGCTATTCATTTATAAAGATTGAATTTTTATTTCTTGTCTTTCTTGTTCTTGGCTATGGAGAAATAAATAATCCATGCCCGGGATCGGGAGATTTCTAGGGTTTCCTGCATCGATCCATCTCCAGTTTCTGTTAACATTCGTTCCCTATTGTCTTTAACGAACCGCCGATCTGTGTTCTATATGTATCGATTTCTCAAGGTGGAGTTTTAATCTTTTTCGCCTCTGATTTTGAAGGACAATTTGGCTGGTGAGGTTTGTTCTCCCGCTTTATTATTCTTAATTTCATTGAGTTTTATGGGGCAAAAATGAACGAATTAGTGTTTGGATCGATGTTGCCTTTGATTCTTTTTTATGTTAACCGAATGGAAAGTAATCGAACTCGTTTAATCAGGTCCTTTTAGGGTTTATCTGGGACAAGGTAAAGCTGAAATGGCCAGATCATTTTGTTTAAATAAAATCTAACCGAAAAATGAATCAGATATGGCTCTTCGCTATTTTATGTAGTAGAGTTAAACGAATGTACATCAATGCTAATTTACTGGTTATGATTTCTGATTGCAGAAACAAAAACCCTTTTTTCCCTGGGTGGATCTGTTAACTGGATTATTATCTATATTTGTGTTCGATGTGATGAGGAAGAAAAGAAAAGGGAGTGAATATGAAGCATGTGAAGATGTACAAACTGAGCCAACACCCAAACATGACACCAAATCATCAGTTTTTAGAGCCCACTATTCTCTAGAAGATTACAATAGGTTAAAGAAGAGGTGTAAAGAAGATGCAAGGGATGAACCTGCCAGTTCTTTTAAAAATAGGCTTGCAGGCATTGCCACTGCCCCACCTTGTGGTGCCTCGTCATCATTGGTGCCACCTGGGAGAGGCCTCAAGAGGAAGATAGGTTGCATAGATGCTGCTACACAAGCAGGTAGAAAAAATAAGATTCAGGACGACTATGTATCAGGTGCAACGATTGGGCGTGGTAAATTTGGGTCTGTTTGGTTGTGTAGCTCTAAGGTAACTGGAGTACAATTTGCTTGTAAAACTTTGCGCAAGGGGGAGGAGACAGTTCACAGGGAAGTGGAGATAATGCAGCATTTATCTGGCCATCCTGGTATTGTGACACTGCATGCAGTGTATGAGGAGCCAGAATGTTTCCATCTTGTGATGGAATTGTGCTCTGGAGGACGTCTGATTGACCAAATGGTTGAAGAGGGTCGTTACTTGGAACAACATGCTGCCAATATATTTAAAGATATAATGTCAGTTGTTAAGTATTGTCATGATATGGGAGTGGTTCACAGAGATATAAAACCAGAAAATGTACTTGTCATGAGCTCAGGGAAGTTAAAGCTTGCAGATTTTGGCTTGGCCATGAGAATTTCAAACGGTAAATCTTATTCGCATACTTTGACTAATATTCTAATTACTGTCAATCAATCAATTTAATTGCTGTCTTCTCATTTTGGGCTACTTGTTCATATGATGCTTAAGTACAGAGTCGAAATGAAAAGAAAATTTATATGCATTTCCAAGGAGTTGATATTACAAACTGATAAAAGTATAAATATTGGGCAAAGCAAGAAAGCGAACAATATGGGGTCATGTTTGGTACAAGCGCTGTTCTTAGGTCATAAGTAGGTGGAATTTGGAGATAGCATTAACTTTTTGCTTTTTAGTGGAGTTTAGCCCCACAATGTATATTTACTGCCATTTAGCCCATCTCCAAGTATGCCTTTTATTCTATTAACTGACATAAGAATGAGGATATTATAGAAAATTTTTGCATATATCTGTTGAAATTTCCATATCATATTCTATATGTTGTATCTTATTTATTATTTTTTTCCTATTCAAATGGGATGTTTCACAAAATGAAATGTAACTCTAGAAACTTTTACCTGTAGGTAACTGCTTTGTCAATTCTTAAGTATTACCATGTTTTTGTTCTGAATTTTTTTTTCTTGGTGCAATGAAACGGTGGAATGCAGGTCAAACATTGTCTGGCTTGGCTGGAAGTCCAGCATATGTTGCTCCAGAAGTTCTGTTGGGAAATTATTCTGAGAAAGTTGATATATGGAGTGCTGGTGTCCTTCTGCATGCTCTCTTGGTTGGTGTTCTTCCATTTCAAGGGGACTCCTTAAAAGCTGTTTTTGAGGCAATCAAGAATGTAAAGCTTGATTTCCACACAGGGATATGGGAATCTGTATCTAAGCCTGCACGCGATTTGCTTTCAAGAATGCTGACAAGGGACGTTTCAGCAAGGATAACTGCAGATGAAGTGCTAGGTAAATTCCTCATTTGGGAAATTTAAGAAATTTTTAGGACTGTTTTGTTTTTCTGCCTCTGATTTGATATGTCACAGGAGTCTGTGTCTTTTGAAACATTCTTATCTTATAAATCAAGTGTATGCAAATCTTAATGTCTTTCTCAATACCCTTTTTTGCTTTTGTATAACCCGTCCTTAAATTGACCATTATGTGTTGATTCAGGGCACCCATGGATCTTGTTCTATACAGAGAGGACCCTAAAGACACTTTCCATTAAGTCAAAAGGGAAGAACCAAGTTGGATCAACTTCTAGCCAGGCAGCTAAAGAACCTGCACCAGAGATTCATAGAAGCAAAGTAGAAAGTGACTCTGTTGGTGAGGATTCAAACAATCATTCGTCTTCTGATAGTTGGAGCAGCAAGTCAGAGAAGCGGGATGAATGCGATTTGGTGGATGCACTCACAGTGGCAATTTCCAACGTAAATATTTCAGGACCAAAGAGGAGCAGATTGTGCGGACCTACAGACCCAATACAGCAACAGCATTCATCTAACCTGACAGCTAACAATCTCTGCAGGGCATTTTGATCTTGCTGGTGAGGAACTCAAATTCTAACAACATTGTCTCCACTGTTTTAAAAGCGGGGGGGTATAAAGTTGACGTGCCCTGGTGCAATTTCAGTGGGCAAAGATAGTCAAAGATGAGCATAACCATATTTGATGAGTGTGGTGTTATGACAGCAAAGCTTTCTCTTGTTGGCAATCTAACCTAATAATGGTTCTAGCCTGATGTACAGCATATGTAAATAGATTGTTAACGAGATTTCAAAGTCTGTAGGATGTAAAATTGCAAGATTATTTTATTTACTTGTTAAATGATAGAACTGTTATCCGAATCCAGCCACGGCCGTCGAAGTTATAGACCGCAATTTTCCTGGTATTGGTACATATAGGATTAAATCATAGAAGCGAGCCTAGTGTTTCCTGAGTGGCAAACGCTCAAATTTCATCGTACACTAACGTAATTCTTAGCCTGCCATGAACCCTTCGACAAAGCCGAGGTTACACTTACATTCCCGCCACAGAAGGCAACATGTGGTTTATGAGCTCTTTCAATGACCCCTGCGAGCAAAATGAAGCTGAATATCTCTAGTTTCCTTCGGAGTATGTCTAGAGGAGGAAGGCTTATGTGCATCAAGGGAAAGGACGCAGGAGATGGCACCGTGAATTCATACACCTTGGCATGGCCAGAATCTCTTCCATATTCTGCCGAACTCCTTGAGGGCTTGATCTTCGCGTCGGGTACACAATATGATCATGTAAACTGGCGGTGTGGATTGTCTGCAATGACTCCTTTGTAGGTTGGTCTACAAAGAATGAGTGCATAAGGCTAACACCGTGGCTACTGTTTCACTGGGGAGAGCTCTGAGGTCTGAAATGGGATCGTGGTTAATGGAATCTAATTTTCGACAGCTTAAAAGTAGGTGGTCTTGAAGAAGTAGAAGCGCTTTTACTGCCTCGTGAAAGCGGCTGTGCTGAGACACAAGTAGATGTGCCCCTTACTATCGGCTTTTAAATGTTTGTTTATGCCTTTGTCCTTGAACTAGGCTTAAAAATACAATTCATTTCATTTTTATATTTTCAAAATCAAAACTCAAATCCATGATCAAATTTTTTTATTCACGAATGAATTTCAAAATAGAATTCCATTTGAAACGAATATGTTTATTTAGTATGAATTAGTGTAACTGCTTAACATCGGCTTTTATTTTTTTTCCCCACTTTTGTTCCATTTGGCATTCAGGTTAATGTAATGATTCACAGACATAATTGCATCTCCACTCGGTGCCCCTCTCCGCAAAAAGATATAGAGAGCTTCAACTTCTACAGGAATGGGAAACTGGATCGCAACAGTGGGCAACAAATCTCTTGGTTTATACATTCCATAAGCAATCCACAGTCCTACTCAACAGCATGCGCATAGTAACTTGTTTTGTTTGCATTGCACAATTCATAGATCATAGTTTTATTAGTAAAGCTTAATTGCATGATAAATCTCTTGGTTTCTGCATCAAAGCCGGAAATCAGGCATAGTGTTAATCTACCTTCCTAAACATGAATATGATGAATTTAAATTCAACATGGCAATAACTAATTCTGAATAAAGATGCTAATGGAAGATTTCACAATGGATTTTACATTGTCGCGTCCAGTCCACATAAGGAAAAGCCGTTAATCTTTAACATTTTCTCTGGTGCCAGACAGACTCATCTTCTGGATACTTTGGACCATAGGTAAACCAAGAAGAAACAAAATAGTCCAAAAAGAACCACATGGACAACATGGTTTCCACCATCCTTAATGATGCTCTTGTTCAGTTTCCTTATGTTGTTCTTCACTCCAGCTTGAGCTTTGATCACAGTCATTTGCTGTTATATCACAAAATTAAGCTCTCATAAGGCAGTTACAGGCTTAAAGCTTATTCTATGCTCAAAACAATGGCAAATTGCTATTGGCTGATACTTGTCAATTAATTCTCACTAACAAACCAAGCGTTTCTTGATATCAAAGGAGAAAAACAATAGAAATTCACATCTCGGTCTCTAATTTTGGAAGCACAAGGAAGTTTTCTTATTAAGTGTCAAATAATAGTTGTCACTGGTTTGCTTTCAATCGCTAGGCACAATAATTTCCGGTTCCCTTTTAACACATCTATATCCAATTTGTCTCCTACCACCAGACACAGTGCAAATTTATTTCTTATTTCCTTATTCAATTTTATACTCTTTTCCATGTGGATAGACAGCAATTTAGCTCCATTGCCATTTATTGTACTTTACCAGAACATGAATTGAAAAGTACCAAATTGTTTCCAGCATGAATAAGTACCGGTAACATAACAACCTAATAATTCATCTCTAACTTTACATGTTGAAGGAAGTTATTTCCCATACAATGACAGCCATTCGCTTTCTCCATCTTTCATTTTCAGTAAACAGAATTTTCTTTTTTTCCTCAACAAATGCTGCAAATTAATGATTGTTCATTGAACAGGGGAGAAAAATGTTTTGTAGTTTTTGGAGATGGAAAATTTTAACTCGTAACTTCCTCTCTTCATAGAAAGGTGCAGCTCTTCTCTCACCAACACACCAACAATCCTTTAATCTCATACAACTATCTGCTTAAAAGTTTATAATCACCCCTAGCCTCATCCTACTGACATCTTAGGTAAAACAAAAGTGTGTTCTTTCAAATATAGAAAGCTTTAAATGGTGGTAAAAACTTTGTTTCAAAGATATATATGTATGATAGGGAAACATAAAGAAGAATGGACATTCCAGTTAGAAATTATACCAGCAGATCCAAGAAGTCTTTCTGGAACTTTGCCTCTGACCCAATCTCTTGAGCCACCTGCAGCATATAAACAAGTAAGATCCAGAAGAATATTCCAAAATAAAGAACTCTAAACATTTCAGTGAGAGCATTGACACCACCGAGCAGGCCAATGTCAAGTCTCAAAGTGAAAGCAAGAAAAAGCACACAAGTTTACAAATGAATGTAAAATTAATGACCGCAACAAAGTTAATAAACAGTCTTTATGGAACGTTAGACTCCTACAACTTCCTAAGATTTCTGAGACAACTTCCTCAATATCAGCAGATTATATAACATAAAAACAATAAGGCATGTGCTAGGGTTCAAGTTAAACTGAAAGTATTAACAATAACTATCTGAAAAGAAAATCTTTTTAGTTTAAATGCGTTCTCTCAAATTCCAGCTTCATTCTCCTGCAAGTCCCTAAAATATACACATCAAAACCCCATCCATGAATTTAAAAAAAGAAAATCAGTGCATAAAAATTACCCCATCGAAGTAAATATTGGGACAAACTCTAGTTGGCCTCATAATCGAACTTATCAAAAATAATAACAAAGGAATTTAATGTTAAAATTAGAGAACAGAGGAAAATCCTACATTTCTTAATTGCCTGACTTGGCTACGAAGGCCAGAAATCTCATTGTCGAAGTCAGCTTGCATCGGATCGATCCGTAATTGAATTTCATCGGAGTTTGCTACCGGTCTCGTGCTGAGTCCTTCCCTGGATATATACCAATTGAACAATTAACTCATTAATTTAGAATTGCCAAGAACAAATCTAAGGGGAGAAAGAATCCTGGACCTGAATCGAAGATCAAGAAATGTAAATCAAACCTTGATCTATAAGGAACAGCACCACCGTAGAAGGAACCATCGCGGCTGGAATTGGCGGCCATCAAAGAGAATTTTTGAGCGGTTAAATCGAAATCAAAACAGGTCAAATCAAAAAAGATTCGACAATTTTTTTCAAATTATAGGAGAAGGTGACGTAATCGTTGATATATAGTCCGTCGGTTCTTGTCAAGTTCAGATGGTGCTAGAAATTCTGTTCATAAGCGAAAGGGAATTGTCGGACGTGGCAGGTTATAATTGCTGTTAAACATAATTCCAAATTTTCTGATCTTTGCGTCGGCGACGCGTGGGTTACCGCCGCGGTGTCAGCTGGCTTTTTGATTTTTCACTTGCACTTGGATCATTGTTTTTCATCGTTTGACAATGTATTATACCATTTTATGATGTATTGTTTTGTTGAAATAACGATGAAAATATTGTAATATACCTTGTATTGTTTTATAACCTTTTTTAATTTAATTGTATAGTGTTGTATAGTAAAAATGATAGTTTAATTAAATATCTTTAAATTGTAAATATTAAATTATCATTTACTTGTAATAATTACCTAAATTACATATTTCATTAATTGATTTATAATTTATT
>CANXYI011683616.1:0-11817 GCA_948208565.1 Hura crepitans
AGTAGAGTAATTATATGAAGGTAATACATGTAAATGGCTTAGAAGAGTAACTATAGTCAGATAATACAGATTTGCTTGTGAAATTGCATTGTGTGCATAAATGACATATTTGATTTGGTATATTCCACCACTGAGTTTTATCCTCAGCGTATCGGTGTTTCGATGCGTAGGTTGTAGACAGAGGGACTCATAACATCAGACAGGGAGCCCAGTGTAGCTGAGCATGTGTCTTTTTGGTTCTTTGTTTTCTTTCTTTTATAAGATGTATAGGTGTGCACTCATGTACATGTGGGTATAGGTTGTATTTGTGGAATTACAGTATTATATATAAAATGGTTGTTCTATGAATGCATTATAATTGGTGGGTCTCTGACCCTATGATTGATAGTTACTGAATGTTGACTGTGATTTGAAGGACCAGAGGGTCCAATGGAGTTTGTGGCTGAGGTGTATGGTTTAAAAGTGTTTTTCTTGCAGGTTTAAGTTTGGGCTAGGTACCAGGGCAGCCGTTATGCTGCTCGAATATTATGAATTGTCTAGTAGCGCCTGACGGTGATACTCCCGAGTTACAGACACACAGGAGGATAACACACCTTTTCAGTTCAGGAGGTAGAACTAATAAGGGGTGTTACATATTCCACATACCTAGGGTGTGTGTACACCCTTTTCTCCACCACTTTGAGCTTGGTTGGCTTGGTTTCTCTCACTTAAAATTCCCAATCCTAACATAACCATTCAAAACTTAGAAAAATTCTAGAAAAATATCTAGAGCTCCAAATCAAAATCTAAAACGATAGGTTTCTTAGAATACCTTAAGCTACCTTTATCAAAAATAAAAAAAGTGTGATTTGTGACCTTTTACCTACTTTTTGTACTATTCGTCAAAGTGATGAATTTTTCCAATTTTGGCTCTTTTCTCCAACTTTTTGAGAGAATTAGAGTCTAGAGATGATGGAGGCTTGAATTTTATGTATTTTTCTTGGATTTTGGTGGGATTTAGGAGAGAGAAAGCTTGAGAAAATTAAAGAAAATAATAAGGAAAGTGGCGGATTTGGTGTCTTTGGGTGGAAGATGATGGTTTGGTTCATAAGTTGGGTTATATTCAGGACAAATCTAGAATATGGGGTGGGTTAGACTAGTTTAATTGGACCAAATGGCCTTTAAACTAATTTTTATGCATTTTTATGTCACTTTTTGGGGTAAAAATTCACAAAATATCTAGGAGCTTCCAAAAATTCCCATTCTAGTCCCTAAAATCCTCAATTATAGCCACTAAGGCCCTTGCAAAATTTCAGCCCAAAATTCTACTGAAAATAAAAATCACTATTTACCATAAACCGGGTTTTAACTTCAAAAATTTGCAAAATATTCCCTGGTGCTCCAAAAGTGCTCATTTTAGTTTTAAAATTCCTCAATTAGTGAGACTAAGGTCCATGAAAAATTTCAGCTCAAAAGTCAATTGTTGACTTTTTGGCACTATTCACAATTAGAATGAAATATTCAGAAAAAAATTAGATGACCTCAAAAAATTCTAATTCCTTCACCACCATGCTCAGTGGAATTTTTGAGTTTCAGATTATGGTATTTTTGAGACCATCCGGGCACATTCCCAAGTCTCAGGCTGTTTAGGCCCAAAATCTTTTTATCTCCGTAAACAATAGTTTTATGGCCTAAAATGAATTATTGATTCTGCTAAAATTTTTAATTCATTTGTTTTCCTTATTTTTAGGCCCGTTAAATTTTTATGACCAATATGCCAGTCATCGGACTCAGAATGATGACCTGCATCGCGAGGAACATCACTCGAGCCCACACAAACACTGTTCATAAGACTTTGACTGTCGGGCGTTACACATGGGAAATAACTATAGAGCAGGCTTGGGATATCATAGAACATGTTATGATAAGATGAGAGTGAAAATGAACAGCGATTGAAAAGAATGGAAAGGTATATGAGCTAAAAATCGATCATTCCCCAGTGGAAATTCCTCCTTTAAAACAAGTGTTTAGAAGTGTTGGATGGCTCATACATGAATTAAATGATGTTATGGAAAAAGGAAATTCATCAGGAAATGAACTCGCCATGATAAATGCTAATGAGGGAGAAGAATTAACAAAAAATTATGTATACTCTCTCTAACTTGAGTAAGAACTGGGGAATTGGAAAATCTCTAAATTCCCCTCCCCACTAAAGTAATGTCCTCATTAACCAGAGCTCTTTATATGGCTTATTTTGAATCTCGATACTTATATCTAACATGAGATTGCTTTTAGCTATGCCTAAGGCTAAAAGTTTTAGTATGTTAGGCTTCTTTATTAATAAATTCACACCTTATCTTGAATACTTCTCTTTTATTCCTCCTAAAGCCCCTTCTATGTTTTTTTGTTTCTTGCATTTTTTTAGGACTAATGATTCTTTAAATGATATGCTTGAAGAAAGACCAAAATATAATTTTGATTGTCCAATATATCAAATAAAATCTGATGAAGAAAAAGATGAAAATGAAGTTATAACACCTAAATTTGAAAAGTTGTGGGATCACAAAGAAATAATCATGGAATCACAATAAGAGCCCATAGAAGTGGTAAAATTGGGAATAGAAGAAGATCCTAAAGAAGTCAGAATCAACCATAACTTACCTGACGAGTTGAAAGAAAGGATGATTAGATTATTGAAGGAGTATATGGATATTTTTGCATGGTCTTATCAAGACATGTCCGAATTAAACACTGAGATAGTTGTTCATAAGTTACCTCTAAAACTAGGATGCTAGCCTATTAAACAAAAATTAAGAAAGATGAAATCGAAGGTACTTTAGAAAATTAAAGAAGAAGTTAAAAAGCAATTAGAAGCAAGGTTTTTGGAAGTAGTTGAGTATCCTGAATAGGTAGCAAATATCGTGCCGGTTAGAAAAAAGGATAGAAAGGTAAGAATGTGTGTAGATTATAGGGACTTAGATAAAGTGAGCCTTAAGGATGATTTCTCATTACCATACATAGATGTATTAGTAGATAGTGCTGCAGGCCATTACATGTTTTCCATCATAGACATATTTTTAGGGTATAACCAAATTAAGTTATTTTGGGACGTCAAAGAGAAGACATATTTTATTACCCTTTAAGGAACCTTCTGCAATAAAGTGATGCCGTTTGGGTTAAAAAATGTGGGAGCCACTTACTACAGAGCAATGGTTACCTTATTTCATGACCTAATGCATCAAGAAGTCGAGGTGTATATGGATGATATGATAGTTAAATCACGTCTTAAAGAAGATCATGTAGGAGTGTTAGAAAAAGTATTCAAGAGGTTGAGAAAATACAAACTTAGGATGAACTCGGCAAAGTGCACATTTAAAATAACTTCTGGAAAATTATTAGGATTTATAGTAAGCCAGAAAGGAATAGAGGTAGACCCAAATAAGGTTCAAGCTATAGAAGAGTTATCACCCCTGAGAACAGAAAAAGAGGTATTAAGCTTTATGGGAAGGTTAAATTATATAGCTAGATTTATATCTTAATTAACAAATACCTATAAGCCTATTTTTGGTCTATTACAGAAAAGAAATCCTAACAAGTGGGATGAAAAATGCTAATGAGCATTTGATAAAATTAAGGAATACTTGAAAAACCCGTCTTTATTACAATCGTCGATAATTGGAAAACCTTTGTTATTGTATTTAGCAGTATATGAGAAATCCTTGAGAGCAATGTTAGGATAACATAATGAAAAAGGAAAAGAGCAGGAGATTTATTATGTAAGCAAACAATTTATAAGTTATGAAGAAAACTATTCTCTTTGAGAGAAAACATATATTGCTTTAGCATAGACTGTGAAAGCATTTGAGACATTATATGTTGTCCACACTACTTATTTGATTTCTCGAATGGACTCTATTAAATATGTTTTTGAAAAGCCAGTGCTTATCGAAATAATTGCTCAGTGGCAAGTATTATTATGTAAGTATGAGATTATATACATCACTTAAAAAGCTGTTAAAGGAGGAATCATCACAAATTTTTTAGCAGCACAAAGTATTAAAAGGACTCAAGAAGTTAATTTAGAATTCCTAAATGAAAGTCTAATGGTTATGGAAAAAGTGTGTGAAGATTCCAGAAATTAGATAATGAAGTTTGATAGGGCTTCTAATCCATTAGGTCATGGAATTGGGGTAATTTTGATAGCTTCTGAGGGGAATTATTTTCCAGTAATGGCAAAATTATGTTTCAAATGTACCAATAATATGGCAAAATATGAAGCTTCTGTTATGGGGTTACAAATGGTAATAGAAATGAAGATTAAATGTTTGGAAGTTTATGGGGATTCTGCTTTAGTGATAAACCAATTAAATAGAATATGGGAAACTAGAGACGTTAAACTAATGCCATATCAAGAATATGTCCATGAACTTGTGAAGGAATTTAACTATATTGAATTTGAGCATATCTCTTGAATAGAGAATTGGATTACAGATGCTTTGGCAACACTAGCAGCCATGTTCAGGCTAGATGATTGTAGGAAAATGGCACCCATTAAGATTGCAACTAAAAGGACTCAAGCTTATTGTGCTCAGGTCAAGCAGGAGATTGATGGAAAGCCATGGTATCATTACATCCTCCAGTACATCAAGGATGGGAAATATCCTGATGGTATAAATGATGATGATAAAAGGACAATACAGTGCCTAGCTAGTAATTTCCTTTTAATAGGAAATGTGTTATACAAAAGAAATTATGATACCACCTTAATCAGGTATGTTGAGGAAAAGGAGGCTCAGAGACTAATAGAAGAGGTACATAAGGATTTTATGGTACTCACCTGAATGGTCATGCATTGGCAAGGAAAACTTCGATTAGGATATTATTGGATAAAGATGGAGTCTGACTATATAAACTTTGTTCATAAATGTAAAAAATGTTAGATATATGCTAATGAAATCAATTCACCTGCTTCGGCATTAAATGTATTATCTTCACCATGGCCCTTCGCAGTGTAGGGATTAGATGTCATTGTTCCCATTGAACCAAGGGCATTAAATGGCCTTAATTATTTTACCAAATGGATAGAGGCAGCTTCATAGACAAACATGACCAAAGGAGTAATAATTAAGTTTATGAAAAATAATATTGTTTGTAGATATGGTTTGCTCGAAAGAATAATCATAGACAATGCCAAAAATTTCAATAATAAAGTAATGGAGGAAATGTGTAAGCAATATAAAATCATCCACCATAACTCTACACCTTACAGGCTTAAGATGGATGGAGCAATTAAAGCAATAAATAAAAACATAAAGAAAATAGTGCAGAAAATGGTGGTTACCTATAGAGACTGGTATGAGATGTTGCCTTTTACATTGCATGGGTACAGAACAACAGTAAGAACTTCTACTAATACTACTCTGTATGCTCTCATATATGGAATGAAGGCAATACTGCCTATCGATGTTGAGATTTCATCATTAAGGATCATCTTAGAAGCAAAATTGGATGATAATGAATGGGTACAAAAGTGATATGATCAATTAAATATGATAGAGGAGAAAAGATTAATGGCATTATGTCATGGCCAACTATACTAGAGGCAGCTTATAAGGGCCCATGTAAAGAAATTGAGACCTAGAAAATTTTAGGAAGGAGACTTAGTTTTGAAAAAAATCATTATAAGACAACAAGATTCAAGAGGAAACTGGGCACCCAAATTTGAAAGTCCTTATATAGTAAAGAAGGCTTTTTCAAGAGAAACATCAATCTTAACAAATATGGATGGGGAAGAACTTCCCGAGCCAATTAATTTAAATATGGTAAGGAAGTACTATGTTTAAAAAAAAGGGGGAAAGAGAAATAATGTAATACGAAGGAGCTATACTCAACAAAAAAAAAATATATCAAATAAATTTTGGTTTTTCTATCATTTATATCATCTTAATGAATCATTTTATTCTTTTATCTCCTACTTATTCTCATTTTAGCATTCGTAAAGGAGGTATTACAATTATAAAAGCTTTCAATTTGAAAAATTTTGAAAAGGGTGAGTTTCAAGATAAGACTTTTTGAAAGCACGATTAAGTGGTCAAAAAAAGGGCATATCAACAAGGAAAATCAAGATAGGATATACCAAGCACATATGTGGAGACTGTTTCGAAATCAAGTTAGATATTGATTGGTTATGAACCAAGAATATGGCTCAAATGGTGGTTTATTTTGATTTAATAAACTGTTGATATTTCTAAAAAAAGAAAAGGTAGGGGTTAGATAATAAGTTGTTAAGACACATTACAGTGCAATCTCATTATTACTTTCCATTTTGTTCAGCTTGCTTGAAATAAAAGAACTATAATAGTCCATATATATTATGTCAACTTTGGGGGCAAGATACATTACAAGAAATTCAGGAATAACATAAAAAAAATGAATGATATGACTTGAACAAGACTTTGAGAATCCTGAGTTCATGACAATCTTTTCATATGAATTTCAAAATCAATATCACATTTCAAGGGAAAAAATTAGTCAAAATGACTTTCTAAATAAAGAGAAAAGAAAAGGGCATCTAAAAATCACCGAAGCTATAACCTAGTCAGAGTTCAAGAAATGAAAAATCTCAAAAAAAATCATCCTCACTCATAGGAAATTTACAATTTTGAAAATTAAAATTAGAATCATTCATAGGAAGATTCTGATAAAAAAGTGCAATTGATAGTGATCACCCCTAGGGGTTCACTATTTTGGGAAATGCAATTTTGAAATTAAAACCACTCGCAGGAATATTTTGATTTCATAAAGACATCTAAACCTTAAGCTATGTTCACCCGTAGGAAGTTCATAGATTTTGGGAGATGTCAAACATCCTAAAATCATCACCACTCACAAGAAGGTTACGATTTTGAACAATATCAAAAATTTTTAAATCATCACTACCCGTAGAAAGTTTGCGATCTTGAAAATTTTTAAATTAGAATCACTCATAGGAAGATTCTAATTTTAAAAAGTGCATTAATTTCATGCAGTATGTTTACTCATAAGAAGTTCACTATCTTGGAAAATGCAAACTAAAGAAATCTAAACCACTCACAGGATGGTTTGGATTTAGAATTGTAAATAAAAGGACAAAACATAAACAAAATAAAATTAATTAATTATAATTAATTAAATAATTAATAAGACACCAAGTCAAATGGCTATCTATGGTTTTTTGCATACTCTTAATTGTCTTAAGAGAACACAAAAAGGGGGCAACTGTAGATACCCATTTTCGTCTGGCTAAATAATATTTAATTATAGTATAAATCTAACTTTCCACTATTACTTATATTCAAAAAAAAGGATAATTATTATCATTATTTATAAAAGCTTTATTATTAATGCTCTAGCTAGTTATTATTATCATTATTGAATAATTATTGTCTATTACTATTATTATCATTATTAAAAGAGAATTATTATTATTATTATTATTATTGTTATTATTATTATTATATCTATTTAAATAACAATTCAAATAATTAGAATACATTCAAAACATGGAAATGAGAAATGAAAAAAATTGAAACTAATTAAATTCAATTCTAACAAATTCAAATTATAAGATAATAAATTTTATTGATCTCTAAATACAAAAAAATTATTATTATTATTATTATTATTATTATTATTATTATTATTATTATTATTATTATTATTATTATTATTATTATTATTATTATACAAAGATAAATATAAAGCACTTAATTAATAATACATGATAAAAAGAAACACAGAAAATTACAAAATTAAAAAAGAAGAGACCTGTTAGGCTTAAATGGCCTAAGCCCAGCAGCCTATAGACCCGCCAGGCCTAACAACAAGCCCAACAGTTCAACCTACAGCAATTCACATAAGACACAGCCTAAAGACCCACTAGGCCTAGCTCCAGCAATTCACACAGCAGCCTAGCAGCTCACACAATAGCCCATTAACTCACACAGTAGCTCACACAACAGCCCAACAATTCATACAGTAACTCACACAGTAGCCCAGCAGTCCACAATAGCCTAACCTTTCAAACAGCTGCCTCCTCTTAAAAAGTAGGAAATATCTTACCTACAGGAAATAGAGAGGGTAAGAGGGGCTACTGCATAATAAGATAAAACACTATAGAGGAATAGCTACATAAGCAATGGTTGAGGACATAAAAAGAATATAAAAAAAAGAAGAAAAACACAGCAAAGAGCAAAAAGAGAGAAAGTAGAGAAAGAAGAAAGCAGTAAAAGAAAGAAGTAGGAAAGGGCAACACGAAAGGAAGAGTATTGAGAAGCATTTTGTAGTAGGAAAGCAAGAAGAAAAGCATACCATTAACAATAGTAAGATCAGAATAACAAAATAAGGTAACTTAGCTACTCATGTTTAACTCTCTCTTTAATATCTTGAAGTTAGATTTGATTTTAACATAGTAAAGGAAGTCAGCTTCTGATTTATTAATTTAGTTTAGATATCTACTATTGAAAAGCCTATCTCTATGCTTATTATAAAAGTCAAGTCTAACATTTTTTTTATAAATGCATAAGGAGGGTCAGTTATGATTATCAGGTTTTAAAATTACGTGTTGCTAAAAACAAATTAGTAGAAATTTTGAAAATAAAAATCAGGGATAGTCCTTAGAATTAGTATTCATACACATTGTAGATTGAGGTTCTCATTAGTATTCATACACATTGTAGATTGAGGTTCAAATAGTATAACAAATTACACCATCTGATAACATAATGCTAGAACTAGTATAATAATCATAGGCTAATTTCCCAACCGACATGGCTGGAAGTATATAGCCTATGAGCTACCAACAAACTAAATATTCAGAATGCATATGCAACAAATGCTGCCAGACATCTTAGAAAATGGATAAAATGCCCAAGTTAAACTCAAGTAATAAGTTCATTTAGCCCTCAATCATCATTGGACCAAAAAATGGTTTTGTTTTTTTTTTAAATATAGTATGGATGGGTAATTAAAGATAAATCTATTTAAAAAGAAGAGGTTTAAAAAAAAGAAGTTTATATTAAAATAAAAGGAATTCCACGATTTCCATAAAAAAGAAAAAAGAAAGTTTTTTTTAGTAGAAGTGAAAAACAAATAAAAACAAGGGAGTAGACATAAACCTTTTGCTGATACAAATCCCAAATAATTAGATACACAATGGCAGAAGAAGTTTAAACTGATAGTAAACATGCAAAGGAATCCTATATCACTATCAACACACACACCCCTAATACACAACAGGTTTAAACAGAAGAAAAAAAAAACTAAAAAAAAAAAACTTAGCTTTATAAATGTGGGAATTGCTTCAGCATCACCATAACTAACTCCCGTAAATCATGCCCCTCAAAAGACAATAGAAGTACAATTTTAAACAAGCACTGGTAGAATAAGAGAAGCATCACAGTAAGCATTTAAATAGAATAACAAAAATAATTAAAAAATAAATAAAACAAAAATGTCAATAAAAGAAATGGCGGATAAAGAGTAACATAGGAATCAAAAAATGAAAATCTTAGGAAAATCATCCTCACTTAGCTATAGAAACATGCATCTATAAATATCAAACAATAAACACACTTTGAGCCAACAATCACTATATAATAGTAGATTTCAAAAGGAAGTTGAAATATGTTTGAGCATTAAAACTTGCAACAACCATTACTAAAAGAAAATTCGTAAACATCAAGAGAAAAATCCCTTCCTGAATAAAAAAAAAATCTAAACTTTACAAATTTGCAGTCATAAAATTTCAACTCATGTGTATATAAAATACATACATAGAACATTGAAACAAAAAACAAAATAATAAAAAATAATAGAAAGCAGAGGGCTAGAAAGGTATCATAGTAATGGGATTTGATAGCCCAAAACCCCCATAACCGGATCTATGCCACCTCTGCCACCTAATATGGTAGCTCCTTTGTCACCCCACATCGGTAGCCATAAAAATGCCCTACAAGAAAAAGAAAAAAATCATCCAAGGAATCAAAATGCAACAACTAAGGAAGAAAGTAAGAGTTTAAAAAAAAAAACTTCATACAAACAACACTTACCCCTTTTAGCCTCTTTCTTCTTTCGATGGGAATGGAGTGCATATTTTTCGTCATGCTTAACTTTAGAAAGCAAACCCCTTAAATGAGAGTCTCGAAGGGAAAGTTTTGATGGAGAATTCAAAGAAAGAGAGGTTTTGATGGAGGAGTCCACCGTGAAGGAGCATAGCAGAGGGAGTAGGAATAAAAGCAAGAGAGGAATCGAAACTCAGGCACTTAAGTTGATTAGAAGGAAAAGAGGACTGAAAACAAAGGGGATGGGGGCTAGCTACCAAGAAGAAAGAGAAAATGAAGAGGAGAAAGAGAGGCGGTGATAGGAGATAAAGAGGTGGTCGACAGGAGATGGAGAGGCAATTGGAAGAAAAGGAAGAGACTGTCGGCAGAAGAGTGTGAAAGAATCTAGAGGAAAAGAGGGCTTTTATAGGCTACCCGAATGACTGTTTTGCCCTTAGGGATAGTGGGTAGTATGGGTATACAATAGGGGTAATTTAGTCATTTTGTAAATAACCCATAATTTCAGCAATTTTTAATAAATTGACAACAAATTAATTATTGATAAATGCTCAATTTCAAATAAAATACACCATGCAAGAAAATAACTAGAAAAATAAAAAAAGATTTAATTCCTAATTAAAATGGATGATCAAAATTATCCCTTTCTTTGAAATATTCAAACATTATAAAAAATAAAAAAAAATTAATGCTGTCAAGTGAGTAAGAAAATAAATAGTGATAACAATCATGGATTATATTAATTTATTTAGAGCAATATTGAATAAAATAAATCTAATATAAAGAAAATCTTAATTAAAGCTATTTTTGCATATTTAGCTTTTACTATTTATATACTATAAATTATAAAATAGGAAATAATTTCATTATCTCGAGTATAATTAAAAGCTCTTATTTAGTCAGTATACAACCATAAGATGATTGGAAAATTAATAAAGAAATTTTTCACAATGAGGAAATAATATGAGGGCATTGATTGTAAATAAACATTGAATTTCAAAAGATTAAAAGCTCATAAACATCCTACTAATTTTTGGTCAAATCATTTCTATTAGAAATTATAAATGATATTACAATGATATTATTAAATAAAAAAATGATGATAAATGGAAATGATGTTAAGAACTTAATACTTAAAATATTTTATAAAAATCTACTAATAATTAAGCAATATTCAATGAATTGGCAAAAATTAATTCGACGATAGGCTATATTATAGCAAAATATATAATCAACAGATTTTATTATTTTGTTCATCGTATCTAAAATAAAATTATACTAAGCATCAAGACACATAAAAATATAGAAATAAGATTCACAATTAGGCTAATTAATTATATACAAATTTGTAAAATGTATGTATTCAATTCTTTTTTGACGATGTGAATATTCTTCTCCAAGAAAATTAATTAAAAGACATTATGATAATTTTATTGATAATATTCATGGCCTTGCATATAATTGGTATTAAAATTCATGTACATTATAAAATTAATAAAAAATCACTTCATAATTAATCCCTAATATTTCAAATGGTAAGAATGATAAATAAGGTTAAAATTACTTCAAGGCATAAGATTTTATAATTATAGCCTTCACAAGCAAAAATGTGCTATAAGGTGCCTAATCCCTTCCCTATGCCAGAATAACCTTGAATCCAGAATTCAAACCAGACTAATCGGTGATTAACTGCACCCCAATTAATTAATGGCGGCTCCTACACAAAAAAAAAAACCATGTC
>CANXYI011683642.1:0-23104 GCA_948208565.1 Hura crepitans
GAATTTTATATAAAAAAATTATTTGACTTAGTTACAAATTTTATTTTGACATATATATATATATATATATATATATATATATATATATAAAAAAAATTAAAAAAATTGACTATTATGAACTACATTAACATGAGTTATAAATTATATGTTCTTAATTTTTATTATATATGAATATATATGTGTATAAATAATATAATATAAGTTTTAATTTTAAATATTAAAATAGATGAAGTGGATTGATATCTAAAATGATGATTTTTTTTATTTTTTTATTATAATTATTGCCAATGAATATTAATCTATATATAAAATAATTTATATTAAATTTATTATGATATAAATATTTCCCTTTTAAAAAAAGAAAAAATAGCAAAATCTCTTACTCTATAGATGGATCAAATTGTGGGCATGTTAATTGGTCTTGAAAATGATAAATTGAATTAATATTTGATGGATATGATTAGTAATTAGGAAGTTTTTAGGGAATGGAAGAATATTAAATAAAATGAGAAAATAAAATTTTTATTTTTAAATTTAAAATATTAAAAAAATTTATTAAAGATATTTAAGATTTTTTATTTCACTAAAAGATAAATTTTGATCATTCTGACCATTTTTTTCTATCCATATAACACTACCCTTTATATTATTAATATGTTGATTATCGATTTTAGTTCATCATTGAAAAGTACACCAATTTTACATGTACATAGGAAAACTCACTTTTAGCAACACAATCGGTAGTCACGGAATAGTTTTTAGTGAAAAGTTCTGACTTTTAGCTGCAAAAGTTTAGACTCGGGGGATTTCTTCAGTCGCTTGATATTCTTAATATTTTTTAAAATTTTTATATGCCTGTGTATATGTATATGTATGCATATATTTTTTTGTTTGATGTTAATTATGTTTGCAATGGCATATGTTGACAAAGGTATTTATTTGAAATTTTTAACAGTTAGCTGAATGAAAAAAATTAAAATTGATTAATTGATTAATCAATATTAATGAACTTATTAATGAATAATAATTTTAAAAAATCGGTGTTAATGGATTATTTATTGTCTAATGAACTGATTAACATATCTATAAACAGCCAACAATATTTGACAAGTCAAAAAAAATTCCAATTTATTTTCATTTTTGAAGACTATATAATAGTAAACTTTTTATTTGAAAAAAAAAAAAAAGTCATCATTTTCATAAAAATAGAATGTTGGAACATAGAGCCTGCCATATCTCTTAGAAGTTAGGTAGAAACACAATACAGAGCCCAAAGATGCCACTGGAAGTGGCTACGTTGATAAAAAGAGCCAGGTTGGCAAGTTTGTTAGCAACTAAATTTGCCTCTCGATAAACATGTTTAACTTGTATATTTCAGTATTTAGACATGTAGAATTGGATTCTCCTAATTAAATCCATATTGGTGACGGGTATAAATAAACCCATCAAATAGCATGAACAACGCCGAAATTATCAATTTGAACTTCAATAGTCCTCCAATAAAAAATCCTAGATTTCGGCCCTATAAGCATTGAAACTACCCATAGAAGAAGAACAGCCTCCCAATCAATGGCCTTGGGAATTTTTTGGGAATTTCGAAAAACACTCACAGGGACAAGGGATTTTATGTAGCCGCCACCCAGTTTATATCAAAAAAATCTTCTGATTTAGCTTAGAAAGAATTTGAATCTACACTTATTTATGCCCTCGTAATATATTTTATTAGATATTAAGGTTTATTGGCCCTTTCATTTGTCATGCATTAAATTTAAATCATCCACATCATCTTTGCACATATTTTAACAAAAGAATAAATTAAGTAAATAAAATAAAATCACATACAAAAATAATTCTAAAAGCCATCCATAAAATGGGTCATTAATTATATTAATTTAGTCTAAAATTTGATTCAGGATTCCCTAAAAAAACTGACATCAATGCCCAAACCTAAAATTATAAATTGACCTTCTTAAAATACATTCTTATAGGTGACTTTAATTAAGGAAAAATCAAAACTCATTTTATTAAGAAAATATCAATTAATTACATAAAAAAATTATTGAACTAATGTTAATTTGACGTGTAAAACAATTTGATTAATCTACTTATTACAACACAAAATATCCCAAAATTATAGGAAGTACAGTTCATAAAAATACAACCATAAAAATAAACTAATCAACTAAAACTATATTGTACATAACAAAAATAACTTCTATTCCTATTCGCTCAGAGTCTAAATAGACTTTAATGACCACCTTCAACGTCTATACAGACCTTACTAACTTATGTCTATAAATCTAAAACTACACATCTCAACAAAACAGTTAGATCGATAAAGCATGGTCCATGTGGAAAAGGGCTGTCTGTGCAGACCTAAAGCACAGGTACAGAGTAATAAAATAGGACGAACAAACATATCGTTTAAGTTAAATAAACATAAATCCCTACAGACTTAAAAATTCAACTTTTGTAAAGGCGGATCAACAAACTATATCTATGAAGACCTTTGTATCACTTGAAGTTGGTTTGTGCGGATTTAATTCGCTATTATAGAAGCACTTTTCGATTATGAAATGAAAAAATATACAACGGATTAATATTTAGATGACAAGTTAAATGAGATTAAATGGATCTACTCTTATAATTAAGGTTGGGATTATTAAAATCACTTAACCATATCAATTACTAATACGAGATCCTTGATCTATTGTGGAAATATTGAAATTAAAGAATGGGCCTTAGAAGTATCTGAATAATTCTCCCAAATACCAAATAAAGGTTGAGTTTTAGAAGAAAATAGAGTTCTCTAGTGCAGGTTTGGACTAGTAGATTAGCCTCAACAAGGGTTATTTGCCAAAGATGCCAAAAGATCCTTCTCAATGTGAAATATGGTGTATTCATATTGGTAATTAAGGTTAATCATATTTAGAATGGGATAGAATGGAGGAAAGTTTATCAAATTAAGAAGAAAACACCAAATAGGAACCTTCAACTTCTAGAAGCTTTTTGGAACAAGATCCGAGTGGATCTTACTGGTCTAGTCTTACTGTCCGCATGGACTATTATGGAAGGAAGTCCATGTGAACTTTAATCCTTTTATATCAAGTCTGTGAGAACTAAGCACCTCTAACTATTATCACGGGCCTAAAACCTAGAGTATCTACAACCTTCAACAGTTGTTGTGCCCATGTTACATCTGAAAGCACCAATCATCTAGAAGATAACACCTGCATTTGGAGAAGATTCCTAGCCCATAAACTAATCTCTTCAAAGATGTTCATAGAAATATGTAACTCTAAGAGTTTCAGCAGCCTCTGAACAAGCCTTGACCAAACCAATAATCATAGAAACCTTGGAAGAGTGACCAAACCTTTTATTTTCAAAAAGGAGTAAATTATGCCACTTCCACAAATACCAATATAAAAAGCCAAAAAGAAGGCCAATTCAGACCAAGAGTGCAGCAAAATTTATCACAAATATTAGCATTGAATTATGTAATTCTTTTTAATTTTTCTAATTTTGTTCAGTTTAAAATTAAATGAATTTAATTTCAAGCTAACTATAAATCACTATATATCATGAGAATCTAAATCACGCAATTTTTCTAAGGCTTAATTTATAATTTCTTCCTAAATTGTATGGGGTCCTTTGCATACTTTACAAAATTATATATATTAAACTAGGCAAAAGAAACCTATGTCATGGAAAGAGTATACCATTATCCCCACGGAGAAAATTCCTATTCAAAATTTTAATTATTACAATATGTTATTTAAGGAGACAACAAGCGAACTTTTGTCAAGCTAAAGGGTAATAAATTATCTTTATCAAATTTCAATTTATTATAGGTCATCAAGAAAAATCAAGTACTCAAAAGGATTTTTTTTTTTCCAAGTTCAAGTACGAAAATATATATTATTTCTTCCCCTCTCTCTAATTTACTTTCAATTTCAAATTACATGAATACGATTTTATGTTATTAGTGTTTTTATATTTGATAACTCGCAGAGATTCTGTTGGCCAAACACGTAACAAAGTAAAGCTTCACTTGTGGAATTTGACGATTATAGCTTGATGTTTAAATTAGATAAAGTTCTCAAGGAAACTATAAACTGATTATATGAAAAAGTTGACGATGTGATACAAAACTACCTCTAGTTTATAGAGGCTCTGAGGTTTTTAATCCAAATAAGAAAAGGAGTCGTTAAAGTAAAAAAACAATAAGATTCTCTTTTAGAAGGAATACAACATTGTACTCGAATTAGGAATATATTTTAGGATGAGTAATATTCCCAATCTATATTAAATGTTCCCATAGTATTCCAATCATTTATGCTGAAATCGATAATTGACATACACCTTTATTTATTTATTTTTGCTTTTACATACCGAGCTTCGTTGCTCAATTTTTCTTTTTTTTTTTTTTTTTTTACTTCTAATGGCCAATTGGTATTTTAGAAATTGCTTGACATTGTATCACCATAAAACTTTATTTACATTAATCACTAAGACAATCATCCTTGAAGAGGAAATGAGCTAAGCCATAGTTGAAGTATTCTTGCTCGATATATATCACACCTTTTTGTTTGCCCGGGGATGCTCAGATATATGGAGACTGTGCGTCACCTTCTCACTTGAGGCCATCGATGTCTTTTTGCCTTTACATTAAATGTGACTTAGCTGCGGAAGCAATAAACCCTAAACCTAGAGAGTTGTTTAAATGGTCATCTCTCTTTATTTGATACATTTTGCTCCCAAATTTTCGATTTTGGTTGAGTACAATTGCTAAGCTGATTTTAAGTTACTTTTGGTGCCATTGGAAAAAATTTTCTAGGATTTATTCTTAAAGCTTTTCATCAATCAATAGTAAGTGCATTAGAACCTCATCCTTTCCTATTTTTGTTATATCATCTTAGACATTTATAGAGATTTTAGGTTCTCTTTAAATTTGTGTCTTAATTTCTAAAACCTGTTATTTGTTGTTGACCATACTATTCTACTAAGCTTTAGAGATTTTCTCTTTTCCTTTCTTCTTTTTTTTTTTTTTTAACCCTCTAAGTCCTTGGTGCCATTTTCCAGGGTTTTTATTGATTTCTTTTCTTACATGTGCTTTATTTCCTTATTTTTTAAGAGTACAATGGCGGAATAAAAGGGATCTGAAATTGTAACTCATTACTTGGGCATATTATAGACATCCCTAACAATGGGAAGAAATAATTCAACCCTGAGTTGACGTGGTTATCGCTTAACCACTAGCGAAGCAAAAAACCTAACAAGAAGTTGATTTCTTCTTTCATGATAACTTAGATTATGAAGAGGAACTAGAAATACCATTGACCTGTGCTTGTAAGATTAACCACCAAGGCTCTACCATTCCATTCAGCATGAATAAAGATTATTTATATTAGGTTTAAGATAAGTTCAACATCCCTGACGATTATGTCTTAGAAGTCCCCGAGGAAGATGTTTAGATAAACTAGTTTTTATGGGCGAATAAAATGATGGTTTATGTTAAGTACTTGAGAGACATGATGAGAATAACCTTAAACCCTTAACAAAGTCACTCTTAAGAGAGTTATACAATGCCTTAGTCAACTAGCTTTAAATAGTTGGATGCTAGCTTCGAATAGTTGGATGATAATAAGTGAATTGTATAAATTTGCTAAGCAAAATAGCCTTTATATGAGCAGTAGAGTGGTTATGAATTTTTATAAATTCATGTATAAAGTGAAATCTTAAGGTTACGCTTATCTATAGGTGAAAGTTTTGCATTTTGTAGGTAACCCCTAATTGGTAAAAGATTAGAAAGAACTCTTCTTGTTTGTTAGGCGTAAAGATAACGATGCCTTCCCTCACAATCCTCTTTGGCATGTTACCTAGTTTAGTATTCCATGTGTAAGAGTTTTTACACGTTGAGTATAAGTGCATTTGTGCTTTTAATGATGGAAAGGACGTAATTTATGTTAGAGGTATAGTTCACGACTTTTTAAGGTCATAGATGAAATAGGAAACTTTAACATAGGTAAGTTAGCTCATGCTGCTTAAGAAATGAGAGGTGATGGAGTTTATGTGAGCAAAGACAACTACTTTAGATGTCGAATTGGCCAATTAGGTAATAGATATGACTGTAGATAAGGTTTCTATTTTAATAGAGCACTCACTTCCGTAGTTTTTCCAAAATTGGTGAATTACATCATAGATCTTCTTAACTAAGTTGAGGATATAGATTATTATTCTTTCTTATATCTCTGCGGCTTTGGTTTTTCTTTTATCTTTCATTCAATCAATTGGCGTATTTATATGTATTTTTTTATAGCTAGTTACTTATTTTGCCATAGATTTGGAGGAGGGGCTAATCTTTAAAGCTTGAAGCTATAGAAGCAAGCAACAACTCTTTCCATCTTTAATGGCATTTTAAAGATTTGAATAAACACTTTAGTGAGCTTGATAAGGCCTATAAGAGGCTAAGAAAAAAAATGATAATAAGTGACCTAAATGATCATCCTTTAAGCAAGCCTGTCAAGGAACTGAGGCTAAGGCAGCCCCAAGAAGCAACAAAGGACAATAATAAGTCTACTCACATTGTTGGACTTAACAAGCAACTTAATGGAGCAAAGGATTACTATATTGAGTGTCAAAAAGATATCATTCATAAGTTAGTGCAAAAAATATCCATGAATTGTTTGTCACTTTCTTAGTGAAGATTTAACTTCATATTAGATATTTACCCAGACAAGCCTAATAAAGGGGCTGGAAATGGCACTAATCAAACAAATGTTGATAGTCCATTGGCTTGAAGAATCATAAATAGGGGTGATGTCATGGAGGTTACAGTCATAATGGTGTTGTCCAAACTAAAGAAAAGTATATCTTATAAGCTTTTTGACCTTATTTGATCTTTTTTGCCTGCTTGTTACTGAGCTTTTTCTTATAAAGTTCTTCTATATTTAAAGAAACTATCATTTTTTATTATTTCATCTAAAAATGAGTATCCTATAATTATTGGAGATTTTCAATATGTTTTAAGAGAATAATTATTGGAGCAACAATTGAATAATTTATAATTGTACCCTGAGAGTTAACAATAAGGAAGAAATAAATTTTGATTATGTATTGTTCATTTTATTTTCATGGGACTAATACATGAATCATTCTTATGGGTGCAAATACTTGAAATACTTCTTTAATTTTTCAATCTTCCATATCCAATGGAGGATTACTCTATTGTGTTTCAACTTGTAAGTTCTTAGGCTTAACACTTTAACGTTACGGAATGGCCCCTCTTAGTTTGGTTAGAGTTTTCTAAATACAACCAATGTTCATGCCTCAAGCATTTTTATAGAACTAAGTCTCCCTTAGAGAACATTTACCCTTTGACCCTTCTATTGAAGTACCTTATCACATGTTGTTGGTAAGTTATTGCACGAAGACTCACTTCTTCCCTACAATTATCAAGAAAGTAAAGATTGTTTCCTAAAGTATCCTTATTCTATTCTCAATCAATGATCTGTATGGTTGGTGACAAAATATGCATTAGAACAATTGTTTTCATTCCACATGTGAAGGAAAAAAGATGTTTCTCTAATTATCATTTTAAGAGTGGTTTACCAATACCATAGTATATTATTCAAATCTTCCACCCATGCACCTTTTTCTTGGTGGATAAGCCTCTTCTTTTAGCTATTTAAGATGGTTTTGTTTGTGACTTTTATCATCCCATTTGTTTATGGATGAGAAATAGAAGTAAAATAATGTTGAAACTTCAAGCTTTAGGTAAAATCTTTGAATGCCTTTAAATGAAATTGCTTACTGTTATCTATTATTATTTTAATCTTCACAAAACTTATTATTTTTCCTTAAGTTATTTGAGCAATTACTTTCTCTTTAGCCCATTTGGTAAAGTGACCCATTACTACTATAACAAGCTTCTTCTAATAAGTAGATAGTGGAAAGAGGCCCAAGATATCAACCCTTTATTAATAGAATAGCTAATAACTAACATGCATTATTGAGCATCTTTTTGCATGATTGTGTAATAATACCATTGCAAAAACACCTTTCATGCGTAATTCCTTCATGGCTTTCTTGTAAAATATAATCATTTTTTATTCATATATACATTTTAGTCATCAATGAGTGAATCACTTATAGATAACATTGTCTATATAACAAATTGGTTGGCTTGCTTACTAAAATTTTTGGCTTCTAAAAGGTCCTTAAGGAGCATACTTAATCATATATGGGATTTTTCCATCTTGTAATTTTCATTATAGTAGTGAGCATGTCTGTGCTTGGCCTTTCTTGAATATGCACTACTATTAGCTTTGATAGCAAATATTCCGATCTTAATTGAAGTTTGACCAATTTTCTAGCCTCTTGATTTTGCTTCTTAGTGTTCTAAATTATTTCATAAGTTCCTCCTTAGTTTTCTAACTTTTTGAGCAATTGCCTCACCTTTTTAAAGTACTTAGCAATATTGGGGTCATTGACATGAAACATTCCACTTAGTTATTTTACCATAAGTTATGAGTCACTGAACATTTATATAGCTTTCACTTTTATGATAATTGTTATGGCTAGTCTTGATATCAGTGCCTTATATGCAGCTGCATTATTAAAAGTAATGAATGAAAGGCATATGGCTTATTTAGACTTTAAATTCTTCAACCTGACCAACACTACTCTGCATCAGCATCTTGTTTGCTTAATGCTTTGTCATACGAATAGTTGCCATACTTTTTTTCTTTATCTTATTTTCTAATTCATTTTTTACTTCACACATCTTTATCACAAAGTTAGCTAAAAGTTATGCTTTTAATGGTAGACAACTTTCATATCAAACATAAAACTCTCCTTACTTTGAAACCTATTCAATGAGCCAACCCAAAGGCTCTAATTTTTAGAGAAATTTCTATAATAGAAAATTTGTCTAAATAATTACAATATAAGCCTAGAAGTAACCTCATAGCTTAGTTACAGTAGTTATCAAGTAAAAAGCTATCATTTCAATCTTTAGATACCTTTGTTCTGCTTCTTTTAGGACATTGTTTATGTAAGAGACAAGATACTGCTTACCCATTTCTCATAACAATATCAACTTTGTTGTGCCATTTGTAATATATAAGCACATAAATGAAACTTCACTGATGATCAATTTGCTAAATAATTATAGATTTGCTAAAAATGCCATAATATGTTAAAGGCCTTGTTGCATTCTTTTATCTACAAGAAATCTTTCAATCCTTTAAAAAGATTATAAAATAAGAGGCATGTTTTGACAAGTAAGATATAAATCACCTTGCATTATGATATGCCTATTTAACTTCTAAACTTTATTAAGATCTTTGGAAGGGTTATGTTGATTATCCCCTAAATCTTGGCTAGATTAGCCTTTATTCCTTACTAAAAAATATTGAATATGGGAAACTTGTAATACATTTCTCTAAATTCAACTCAAATTGTATTTGTTAAGATTATTGAAATTTTCCTATAGATCAACTATTTTCTTTAGAGGTCTTACTTTTGATCATCATGTCATTAACATATACTTCCATGTTCTTCCCAATTTGCTTTGAAAAGATTTTTTTCACTAAACTCTGATAGGTTGCTTTGGTGTTCTCAAACCAAAAGGCATTTTTTTGTATCAATGGAGTCTTTTATCAGTTACAAAAGAGGTATTATCCTAATCCTCTTTATTCATTGAGATCTAATGATACCTAATAGAAGTATTATGGAACATTAACACTTATGCTCAATAGTTGATTCAACCAGCTAATCGATATTTAATGGATAATTGTCCTTTGAGCAAACTTGATTAAGATTAGTGACACCGACACACATTCTCTATTTCTATTCAACCTTTTCACCATAACAATGTTCAACATCTAATCTAATAAATAGATCTCCTTTTATAAACCCTGCCTTTGAAAAGTTATCCACTTTAGTCTTGATCATTTCCTGTTTTCTAATGTATGATTTCTCTCTCTTTTTTTAATAACTAGTTTTGCTTTCATGTCCACATTTAGTTTATTCACTATCACATATGGATTAATGCCTATTATATCTTATGGACACCAAGTAAAAAAACTTACATTAGATTTTAAAATATAAATAATGGGTTATTATTGTTCACTTGAAATGTGGTTGTCAATCTTAGCTTCCTTTCCATTGCCAAAATCAACCATTTGCATTTCCTCAACAAGCTCAACACATTTATCTTTGTCATCAAGGGATTGATCGGTGCTCTTAATGAAAGTGACTAATTTTCTTCTTTAAGCATCTTTAAGTAGCTTCTTATGCAATCTTTTGATTCCCTCTCAAGATAGTAACTTCTTTGTTGATTGAAATCTTTATATTCAAATGATAAATTGAAGTGTAGCCCTAACCCCAGATAATAATGGCTAACCTATAATGGCAATATATAAAAAAGGAAGATCCACCATTATGAACCATGCCTTCACTACCCTTTAATCCCCTACCTTAATATTTAAAAGAGTTTTGCCTTTAAATTTTACTAGCTACACTGACAAACTAATTGGTAATGACGACATATGTTTCAAATCATCAATCTTAAGCTACAAAGCTTTAAAAGCATGCAGAGTGAGCAAATTGATTGCACTTCTTTCACTAACTAAGATCTTTTTTAGCAAATAATTACTAAAAATTCCTTCTACCACTAAGGCATTTGTATGTGAATGTTATACATGTTTTCCTTCTTCCTCAAAGAAAGCTATCTTCAACTCTAATTTTGTTGAGTTTGATCCCTATCATATAGACTTTTTTTTCATCCTTTTCTTTTTAGGCATTTTTTAGCAACTCTATTTGCTTTTTTGTTATCATATATATAATGCATGATTGTTTTTACCTTTTGTTTAGTTTATTTTCTTTAGGGTTATCATCCCTATCTTTTTTCTTATTCAATTCTTCTTTCACAAATATATGAAGTGATCCTTCCTTTACTAATTGCTTTATTTTATCCTTTAAATGTCAATATTACTCTATGTTGCTCTTATGGTTTTTATGAAACTTGCTATATTGGCACTTATCTCTCTTCCCTACTGAATTGTGACTCATCCCCTATGGATAATTCACAGTATTATGGTATTATTTTATCTACATTAGCACATATGCTTGGGATGTAATAAGTAGGGTACATTTTTCTATAGCCTCTTAGTGATTTTATTCTTATCATTGGTGATTAGTTTAGACTTAAAGGCATTTTTCTACTTCTTGTCCTTCGAGTGAAAAAACCATCATGCTTTATCTATATAAACATAGTTCTTAGCTTTCTTTATTAACTCCTGAAATGTCTTTCTTGGTTTTTTTAAAGTTACTCTAACAAATACTAAGTTCTCACATTTTAAGATAATGCCATAATTTCCCCTTCTTGATTAAGGCTTTAATCTATATCAATGCCTTGTTAAATCTCTCAATATGAGACTTCAACATCTCCTTTTTTTTTCTTATACAGTTTCTTAGAGATCCATTTTTGTCTTCCTCTTTGTAATAAAATGGCAGAATCAGTTAATGAATAATGTCTTTAGTTATTCAAAGGAAATGATTGACCTTGGTAAGAGATCATCAAACCAATCATTGGATATCTATGTAGGGTGTTTAGGAAGACGTTATGTATGACTAAATATTAAGATGATTATAGAATTATTATTTTTGAAAACTCACTACATAATGTTTTTGATTGGTGTGTAGAGCGATAAGGTGGTTTGATAGAGCTGCCACTTAACTTTACACCAAGACTTACTAAGTTTTTCCTAAAAAGGGTTTAAAATCAATATATTATTATAACCTTACTATATACCTCTTTATATTCTAATGCTTATTAATCTCATGTCATACAAGTATGCATTGTATTCAAAACATCCATTATCTTGCACGTCAGAAATAATAAATTACAATAATTAAAACATACATAATGAATGTAAAAATATACAACTCGAAAATGGGCTATTCATTGATTAGATGATGACCTAATAATTACCTATAATTTCATAGAAATCGGCGATAACTACATAACTCCCATCTCTAAAAGATTGGTATTCAAATACATTTTTATGGTGACCTTTATTAAGGAAAAATCAAAATCATTTTATTAGGAAAACTCTAATTAATTATCTATAAGAATCTTTGATGTGATTTAGTTTTAACATGTAAAACAATTTCATTAATCTACCTATTACATAAGGAAGTCCACAAAGTAAGCATAAATTGTGGTAAAACTAGTCTTAGCCTCTTTTCAAGTGGTCTTTACAGACTATGTGAGTATCCTCCATAGGTCTGTGCATATTACAATATCCACGTAGATGATCAAAACTATCACAACTCGATAAAACAACTAGAACAATAATATAAGGTCCGAGAGGACCTTATAACAAGTTAAAATTATATAATATAATAACATATAAATATTCAACAATTAAATAAAACATGTATCCTTGAATTCTTAATATTCCCATTACCTATAAACTTTAAATAACTAAACGATGTATGATGTTAAAATCAAAGTGATTACATATTGTATGTTCGTGTGGAACTAAATCCTTGTGAAAAAAGGCCCGTGTAAACTTACCGATAAATCCAAACATGTTTTTATGATTTTTGTCTTTCTAGAAAATATTTAAATATATCATCATCACATTATAAAACTAATATCCTTAATTGTATCCCAAGTTCATATTTCACAAACTATATTATTTATTCATATCATTTGTAAGAACAAGTTACAAATTTACCTCAATATATTAGGTAATTAATAATTAAAACTTTAAAATTATTTTTATAATAACTAGATCCAAACATTTATTTCATTTTCAATTTAGATTCTCTATCTTGATTTTTGTTTGTATAGTGAAAATAACTTTTACTATTTTATTTTTAAGTCATATATCAAATCCTAACAAATGAATCGTTATCATCATTATTATAATAATAGTTTTTATTAAATTTAGTATAGGTTGCTCTCTATGAAAACTCTATTAAAAGTGTCCCTAAAAAGAATAACCGATTCACTAGGATTTTTGGTGAATCCACTCTGATGTTATAATTAGTAATAAGATTAATAATGAATATAAAATAAACAAATAAATAATGTTACCTATTTATAAGCCATAAAGTTAGAGTTCTAATAAGATTAGGGTTCCTTCTCACTTTAAGATTCTAAACGAAGTCGACATTGTATAAAGATGGGACTCTTATGTGATTTTCTATCCTTTTTGAGGATTAACAAAATTACCAATATGCCATCAGAGGTCCTCTTAATGATTGAATCATTTATGTTTAGTTATAAGTCCTTTACACGTTAGCATGTATTTGTTCAGTAAGTTTAAGCAAGATGCATTACCTAAACAAGACGTGCCGATAACTAGAAACGTCATAAGGCAATTTGCATTAATCGCTTTTAAATGACATTCCTTGTTTTGAAAGGCTAATAGCTTAAGGAATACACCTTATATTTCCTGAGACATAAGTGGCCTATTTTGATTTGGCAACTATTTAATTGCATGTGTTAGGTTATTAATTGTATAATTAAGGCAAAAAAAACCAAAAGCCTCTACGTCTCTACTTATTTAAACACCTATTTGTGTAATCTGAGGAGTATTTTGCCTCATCTACAATATACTAAAAGATTTCACACTCTGTCACTGCGATTTCCTCTTCTTATGGCTATCTTGCCTCTATTCTCGATGATTCTCTATTGTTTTTGTTGTGAGTACCATAAAAATCTTTTTTGTTTTTTAGTTTTACTTTTATTTACAAAATAAGGCTATCATTAAAGTCTATAAAAAATTACCTTTAGACGAATAGGGCCTACAGTTACACTTTGATGATTCTAAATCATATTACCTCTTTTTTTTTGTTTTTTCTTTGTATTCATTATTCCTAAAATTGAGAAATGTCTTAAACGGATAACTCTCAAATAGTATCACAATATCTTAAGACGATAAAGGTAAAATCAACTAGAAAACTAGATTTGAACTAAAGTTTATCCTTGGACCTCTTATAGTAGTTATAAATGTAAAGGAACAAGAAATTCCTCTCATTAAGTGTTTTTTATGGCACAATCCCAACATTATCAACCAAACATTGAGGCTGATCATATGCCTTTAATAATTAGTGCACCCTACCTAATTTGGCTCTAATATAAATTGCAAGTCTCTAAGTCTTACATTTTCAAAAAAACCTTAGGAATCAAAAAGGCTACCCTATAATCGATCAAAGTTAAATGTTAATATACCTCAAAGACTTACAAGCCAAGCTAAGGGTTCCTGTGACACCTTTTTTGAAAAGTTGTTTGTAGAGAATTTGGCATTAACACTTATGCAACTAGCACCAAAAAATTGGCGTATTGTCAATGGATTATACATTTTTTGTTGTACAATATAAACTTGGGATTAGTAGTAGATGTATTTAGCATCGTTATAAATTTGTGTATCATCCCCAAAACAAGGAATATCTTTTTCTTCAAGCCAAAGGCCTTCTTTCTTTAGAAAATATATAGTCTATAAGAAACTAGAAAGACTAATTCTTTTCAGTTTGTCATGGAGAAAACATTGAATTCAATTTTCTTACTCAATGGCATAAAGAGAAATTCCTGCTCCCAGCTTCTCAAAATCTAGATAAGAAAGATCAATGGTTTATTTCCATTATAAACCTTAGGTAAGTTCTTATTAATTTGAGATGTCTAATAAAATTTTTTAATAGTGCAATAAATAGAACCTTTCTTAAACCATAAGAGTGATAGCAGAGTAGGACGAGTAAGATTTACCCACGAGAGCAATTATAAAGGAGTCGACTTATCCTAACAAAGAGCCTTTTTCTCCTTAGCCATTGCAGTTAGTGATGGTTAGGTATTATGATGTGTTTAGGATCGATACTTCATTAATGTAGAGCACATTGCTCCTAACACTAGTATTTGCATACACGTTTTTCATTTTTTTTTTGTCAGTCATACTTGAGTGGCTCATTTCTATTTTTAGATATTTGATCCTCACATTCAACCTAAATCATTAGCTGAGCAAATGAAAGAGAAGAGTTAACACCCATCCAGTTATATATCAGGCTCTTCTTTAAGCCGTAATGTACTACCCATACATTTACCTCTTCTAACCCGGCCTACTATTACAATACAAGTGGGAAGTAAAAAGAGGTCTTCTAACTACCATCGAGCTAACTATTATGATGAAGAAGGCAAAGAAAAATTTCATGGGATAAGAGAAATACGATAGGACTAACTCCTAGATTTTTCTCTTTGGAGTTGTCCTTATCTCTCCCCATGTTACAAAGAAAGGTTTAGCAAAAATGCTTCTTCCTCATATAAGGATTGTGCTTAAAACCTTGCTATGAGCTTTATAATGGCTAAAGATTCCAAAGGCCTAACCAACTGATGGCTATCGAATCCACCAAAAATAATTTCCTACTCTCTTTGAGCAAATAAATCTTAAATAGGGTGAGCAAGGTCAAATCCATAGAAACTGTAATTTAAATCTTTCAAAACAATCAAGATAAATAATCCAAGTAATTAAATGGGAATTTTATGCAACTAAAAATTTAAGCAACAAATCAAATTAACTAAAAGATAGACAATTAAATGGTAAAAATCAATGAATGAAAATCTAGCACAAGGATCAATTTCAATTTAGTTCTCAAAATTGGTCACAGACACGAAGGATATTTAATTTATTATTTTAGCTAATTAGTTATAGTTGTTGATAACCATCTAACAACTAATTCCTCCTCAAGAATAGATTAATTATGAAATTTCATCAATTAATCCCTAATTGATCAGGCAGTCCTAGAACACTGTCATAGAATTTAACCTGTTAAAAATATTAAAAATTAGAGGAACCTGATTTTAACCACTAAACTTGATAGTGGAGTTTATTACAATTAGATTGTATATCTCTACAACACAAATTATCAATTGTTTGCTACGAAAAATCATATTTGTCAAGTAATTATCTTCTCAAAAATCTAAATAGCACTCACTATTAGATTAATTACAAAACTGGCTAGATTGTAGGATCAATAAAATAGCAATATGAATGTAATAGAAAATATACAATAATTAAAATAATAAAAAGAAGAAAATAATTTAATTAGATTTTACAATCCTTGTTAAAGATAAACTTCAATAATCCTTGGCTATAATAAAGAAATTAGCCACAAATGCTTTTGGAAAAACCCAACAAAAATTTTAGAATGTAGCCGCTCAGAATGAGGAATACGTTTCTTTTACAGATCATAAAAAGGGCCAAAAAAAAGTCCTACAAGGAAGGGAATTAACACCTAAAATTCCTCCAAAAGATTAGAAAGGATAGAAAAAAATAGAGATTAAAATATCCTCCAGAATTATCCTAATTAAGCATTTATTATTCCCCACAAAATTCGACCTAAAAAGTATAGCTAAATATGACAACTATCTAATAAAAATCAGGCTATATCTAACAAGTAGCCATGATCCTTAATCTTGACCAAAGGCTAACACTCACAGCTTGGCAGATTCTTTAAAAAGGCTTTAAAAGTCCATAAGTTGACTTGAAATTTATAAAACCTATTCTAAAGTGACAAAATTCACAAACTAAGTCAATCCTTACCAATTAAGCATAATTAAGCACATTCAAGTCTAGAAATTTATAAGAAAAATAGTGCATAAATGCACTTATCTCTAAGATGATTGCATGCCACTAGGTGACAGGATTTCATTGGTGCTTGTAAGGTATGCTTTCCTTTGAAAGCCTAATTATTATTTTTTGCACTATTTAAGTACTTAATATCTATTTTTGTTAGTAAGTTTTGACAAGCATGGTCAATTTTTGGGAATGTGCTCAACGTTCTGAAAAAAAAGTTAAAACACTAATGCTAAGGCATAATGGCTAAAAAAGATTTCAACAATCTGAACTAGCCTTTCTATATTAAGCAAAACATGAAAAATCCAAGAAAAATAACAAAGCTCTAAGCCTTAAGTGGTTTGAGGGAGATAAGGATTGTTGCCATTGTAAAGAGAAGGTGACTGCATTGATTACCCAGGTAATAGAGCTACAGGAAAAAGCTAACTATGCCATAAACTTGGAGAATTATCTAGCTAATGCTAAAGACAAATACATAGAGATATTTGCCACTCATTCGATGGCATATTAGAAAATGCTTGTCTCTACTGAGCAACCAGTTT
Organism: Hura crepitans; assembly: GCA_948208565.1. Classification (NCBI taxonomy): domain Eukaryota; kingdom Viridiplantae; phylum Streptophyta; class Magnoliopsida; order Malpighiales; family Euphorbiaceae; genus Hura; species Hura crepitans. Next base: position 17,186 of record CANXYI011683642.1, read on the forward strand.
TAGGACAAGATTTTAGCATAGTACTTAGCACCTTTCTGAATAAAGAGGGGAAAGCTCTAGTTATATTTAAATTAGTTGGTTTTTCAATTGTCATGGAATCATAAAGGTAGACCAAGACTTAACTGTTGAGGACTAGAGTCAGGTAGCTAAGTCAATATCGAGGTCTAATTTCTTTGTAGAAAATTTTTTATTTTTTTAACCAATGTAAATTTTTTCTTTATATTAACGAACTTCCGTTTCGTACTAAAGCTTTTATTTTTATGATATCTTACACATATTTTTACTCTTATTTTGAAAGCAATATCATACTAATTAGTAGTGTTAACATTGAATTAGGTAAAAGCAATCTTAACATTATGGTGAAAAAATAATTGACAACGTAAATTTCTAAAATGTTACAAAATATTAATCTATGAATGATTCTGTTGAAAACCCTAAAAACAAAAAGGAAGAGAAATTGAAGTTAACTTAAAATTTTAAGTGATCAAAACCTTGTGCTTGAGAACTTTGGTTATATATGTCTATTATTTAGTAGTCTAACATACTTGGGCCTAGTTTTTCTATTATTTGGTATGGTCCTTCTGAGTTCAGTTGTAGCTTCCTTATTCCTATAAATGTTCATGCTTCGAGCAATTTTCTTAGGATCAAGTCTCCTACAAAAAAAAGTTCTTAGGTTTATTTTCTAATTAGAGTACTTAGCAATTCTTTTATAGTAAACCACTATTTCAGTGCAAGATTATTCACTTTTGGTCTTAAGTAAATTGAGATTTACCCTTAAGATTTCATTGTTTTTCTCAAGGCCCCTAATAATTAATATAGGAGGTTAAAATTTATTATAAATATGGCTTCGGTACATATGTGAAGGAGAACGGTATTTCTTTTGTTATTGTTTGTGGCATCATTTTATAGGTCTTTAGCAATTTGTTCAATTCTTTAACCCATGCTCCTACTTGAGATTCTATAGCCTCTTCTTCAATCTAAATAGTATCATTTAGTTTCACTTTGATTAACCTGTGTATCTATAGATGGGTGATAGAATTTAATATATTTTTTATGTTCAACCCTTGGGTAAATTCTCTAAATGATTGGCAATCAAATTATTTCCCATTGTTCATGAATAATATGTTAGGTATCCCAAATTAAGTGATAATATTGTTTTATACAATGATATTATCTTTTTAGGTGTGGTTCAAGCACCAGTTTCAGCCTCTACCCATTTTGTAAAATAATCAATAGCTATAATTAAAATTTTGTATTACCAAATAGATTGTGAAATTTCCTAATATATCTATCCCCCACTGATAGAATAGCTAGAAACTTCCTATGGGCTGTTGTTCAAATGAAGAAACATGAATTAGATTTGTATGCACTTGGTAGCTTGTATATTTATTTACTAGTTCCTTAGTGTCTTTTTACATTGATTGCTAATAGTACCCTTGTAGCAATAATCTTTAAACAAGTGATGTAGCCCTTTTATGAGATCCACAAATGCCCTCAAGAATTTCTCTTAGCACATAGTTCCTTTCCTCATCACTTTTTGTATAGTTCTCCATCTACAATAGCATACTGGCTAGTTTGCGGTAAAACTTTTATGCTACTAGTTAATCACTTGGCAAATGTGCTCAACTTAGGTAGTCAAAATTTGATTCTCTATTTGGAGGTAATATGTATTGTAGTTACCATTAGGTTCTTCTTGCATTATAATCTCTATGTGTGGATTTTTTGAACACATGTTATCAAATGATATCTTTACTAATTTATCAATTTCTTTGTTATCTTCCCTGGTTATTTGTTGAAGGCTCCACTTCCCTCTTTTTCCTATATTCTGAAGTAATTGTTTTGCTAGATCATGATACTTTGAAATATTGTATCTTTCACTTCAAAATGCCCGTTATCTATTTAACAACCAGCTGTGAATCACTAAAAAGTTTTAGGCATTCTGCATTAACTATGAGGGCTGTCTGAATTCCTGTGATCAATGATTTGCATTCAGCATTGTTGTTATACGTAGTAAAAGGTAGCCATACTGTTTGTTGGAATTTCAATCCATTTAGCTTAAGCAAGACAATTCCTAATCCAGCTCTTTGTGCTTCTATAGCTTCATGTACGAACAACCTCAAGTTATTTGATTCAAATGTAAATTCCTTTTCTTGGGAGCTATACATCTCCATTACAAAATTAGCTAATACTTAGGCCTTTAGTGCAATTCTATTTTTATACCAGCCATCGAACAATCCTAATTTGCATGACTATTATGTTAATCATCCGAATGCCTTCAGTTTCTATAAGGCCTTTCTCAATGGAAAATTTGCCATATAATTAATACGTGGGCATTGAAATAATGTCTTAGTTTGATAGTGATAGTGACAAAACAAAATACAAGTTTATTTATCTTTCAATTTTATTGCTTGGCACCTTCTAAAACTTTAGTCGCATAATATATAAGATATTGCTTGGTATCTTATTCTCTTGTTGGTACTAATCAAATGGCCAGCTTATCTACTAAGAGATACAAGTAACGTACAACATCTACTATGGGTTATTTAAGAGTGGTAGAGAAGCCAGGATTTTTTTTTTAGTTCTTTAAACATTTTTCAGCATTCTTTTATCTAATCACGGTTAAATTATAGAGTGGTAAGCACTTTTTGGCTGAGCAAAAGAAGAATCAACCTAGTGTTGTAATTTTCCTATTTGAATTTTGAATTTTAATAATGTCTCCAGGAGAAGCAATGTCAATGATAACTTGGATTTTTTTTTTTTTGGATTAGCTTTAATTTCTCTTTCAAAAATCATGAAATTGAGAAACTTTTCAACATGAACCCTAACACACTTCAAATTATATAGGTTAAGTATTTTAGATATCTTCCTTAAATCCTTAACATGTTGTTTGGCTATTTTACTTTTCACGATCATATTAATGATATATACCTCCATATTCTTCCTTCTTTATTTAGAAAATATTTTGTTAACCAATCTTTGATATGTGAAACTAATGTTCTTTAATCTGAATGGCATTTTCACATAGAAGTATAAGCCTCAATTAGTGGAAAATAAGGTTTTATCTTGATTCTACTTTTTCATTAAGATCTGATAATAGCCTACTAAGGCATCCAAAAAGGTGTAACATTAGTGTCCAACTATCAAATCAACTAGTTAATCGATGTTGGGAAGAAAGTAGCTATCCTTAGGGTATGCTCTATTTAAATTAGTGAAATCAACAAATATTCTTCACTTCCTATTCCACTTTCTTACCATAACAATGTTAAAGACCATTCTAGAGAATAAATATCTTTTATAAAGCTAACTTTGAGTAAATTGTCTACTTCTATATTTAATTGCCGCTCTCATCTCAGGGACATGATTCCTCTTTTTTTGCACAACCATTTTAGCATTTTTGTTTACATTAAGAGAATGTTTAATAATTGAAAAACTCACTCTTGCGATATCCTCTAGTTTCTTAATGAAAGTCTTAGCATTTTCTTTTATAACAAGTAGCACATCTCTTTATTGTTGTTCACTGATATGTGTCTAATCAAAACATGTTTCCCTTATTCAATTTCAACTTATCATATCTCTTTGGCCAGTTGAGCATAATTTTTAGCATTTCTATTTGTTTCATTATACATGACCAATGATTGATCTACCTCATTGAGCATATTGATGTAAGCTTCTGGGCTACTTTTTAATTCCCTCGAAGTATTGTTATTCCATCACTTGTTGGGATTTTCATAGTCAAATGATAAATTGAAGTGTATGCTTTTAATTCAGATAGCAAATGTTTTTCGCATATGGCATTGTATGAAAATGGGATATGTACAACCATGAACTAGGCTTTAAACGTGCAGATTGATTCATCATCATTGATTTATAAATTTAAGAGTATCATTCCTTTAACTTTCACCAGTTGTGCTGATAAATCAATCAAGGGTGAGTCTACATGGTCTATGTCATCCATCTTCAACTGCAACTTATGGAACATGTTTAATATTAGCAAACTGATTATGCTTCCTCTATCCACTAAGATTCTTTTAAGTATATAGTTGTTCACGACTGCTTCTACTATTAAAGTGTTTAAGTAAGGATGTTAGATATGTTTCCAAATTTGCTTGAGATGGTTATCACTTTCTCTCTCTTTCATTCAGTTCCCATTGCATATAACTTATTTTGTGAGCTCTTTTTTCTTAAGGTTTTAGTGTTATTTAGTTGTTGTTTGGCTATAATATTGACTACGCTAGCAGTGCCTTTTTTTTTTACTAGCTCAGCTATGTGGGTTATGTCCTTATCTTTCTTTTCCTTAGTCATTTTTTAGGAACTAATCAAATGCTCCTTGCCTTATCAGTCTTTCAATTTCCTTTTTCAAATGTTAGCACTTCTTAGTGTTATGTCCATGATCATTATAGTATCAGCAATATTGATTTTAATCTCTTCTTTTAGTGGAGTCTTGACTCATCCTCTTTAGCCATTGTACATTTTTGTTATTTTGTAAGATCCATACTAATATCTGCATTTGGCTATTGTTTAGTGGAGTGTATTGAGTGCGTGACTTCCTACCTCTTTTTTCTCTACCCATGATCTTATTATTTATTTTTTCCTTGTTTTTCTTTTCCTTCAATCGCAATGCCTTCCAAGCTTTATCTATTTAACATAATTTTAGGCATGTTCCATCAATTCTTTAAAGGATTTAGGAGGTTTTTTATATAGAGAATCAAAAAGTGATTATGTCTTAATATTTCTAGATAATGATGTGATAGCTCTTTTCTAATCTAGATATTTGATTTGTATAGCCACCTTGTTAAACCTCTCAATATAGCTTTTTAGAAATTCTCCTTTTTATTTAATGACTTCTTCTAGATCCACTATAGTCTTTTTATTCGGTATAAAGCAATAAAACCAATTAACAAACAACATTTCTAACTACTTAAAGGATGATATTGATTTGGATGGCAAGTCATCAAACCAGTCATTCATCAACCAATCCCCTACTTTGTATAGTATTAAGCCTTTTGAGGACTATAGAAGGATGGTCTTTCTAAAGCTTGCTTTATATTGCTTTAGATTTTTTTCATGCCATCATACTTCTCAAATTAAGGCAATATGAATTTTGGTGGCACTAGCTCATTAATGAGAGCTTTTGCTAAAGGAAAACCAATGATATTTGAGTCATCTCATTTATCTCTAGATTTTTCCTTATTCGATAGTGGCTTTTCACCTTTCTGGTCCTTCTTGTTTGACTCTTCTTTATTTTTGCTTGCTTCGGTTGTTTCATGCCATTATCAGAGCTTGAATTTTTTTCCTTGGGTTCTTCTAATCTTTTACCATACAGCCTATTGAACTGCATGTTGGAGATGATTTTTTTTCTATGAGTTAACTATCAAGTCATTTATACCAATTTTTAGTTATTGTATTACTACCGTTAGGGTGTTTATAGCCCAAGTAAAGCTAAGTTTGAATCAACGGGTATTGTATTTGAAGATTTTCCATTATTTGACCCTACCATAAGTGTTAGTGGGGAATTTTGTCATTGTTCCCTTATGCATTACTAGTTGCATCCATGAGCAGACTCTCAAAAAAGTCCACACTCATCGTATCAATTAAAGATCTCCACAAAAATTTTGCTAAAAGTTTACTTACAAAGAATAACCAATTTATTTGGATTTTTGATAAATCCACTCTAATGTTTAAGTCAGTAATTAGATCAATAATGATCTAAAATAAATAAACAATATCGTTACTTATTTAGAGGTGATAAGGTCGGAGTTTCAATGGGATCAGGATTCCTTCTTATGATAGAAATCCAAGAAAAGTGGACATTGCATAAGGATATAACTCTTTTCTGGTTTCCTATCCTTTTTCGGATTGACAAAATTACCCATATGGCATTAATATACAACTTTTATAAAATATATAATTAAATTTAAG
>CANXYI011683881.1:0-21375 GCA_948208565.1 Hura crepitans
TCTAAAATGATAGAAGAAGGCACTCTGTGAAGCCTAACTATCTTGTCAATGTACCATTCAACTAACTTCTCCATAGAGTAATATTTTCTTACTAGAATGAAGTGAGCTAACTTAGTCAAATGATCAACCACTACCCATATAGAATCATGCTTATTCCTAGTCATTAGTAGTCCAACCACAAAATCCATAGTGATTTGATCTTACTTCCATTCTAGAATTGCTATAGATGTAGCAAACTAGAAGGAACTTGATGCTCAGCCTTCACCTGCTGACAAGTGATGCATCTTGTCACATAATTATTTACGTCTCTCTTCATGCCTAGCCACCAATATATCATCTTTAAATCCTAGTACATCTTAGTATTGCCAGGATGTATAACATATGGTGCATTATGTATTTCTTGTAAAATATACTATCTCAAATCTTCCCTATCTGGCACACAAAGGCATTCATGATAATACAAATAACTATCTTCCTTAGTCACAAACTCGATAGACTTCCCTTCTTAGATTATACTCATGATACTCTAAGCCTATGGTCATAATTCTGTGAATCCTTCGCTAGCTGCATCAAACTTGGCTTAACTTGTAGCTTAGTTGACAAACCACTATCATCTTACAATTCCAAATTGACATTCATCACCTTTAAAGCTAACATAAACTTCCTACTCAAGGCATCTGTAAGCATATTAGCTTTGCTAGGATGGTAGTTAATAAGGCAATCATAATCCTTAATCAACTCTATCCATCTTTTTTGCCTCAAATTTAACTCTTTCTGAGTCAATAGATACTTTAGACTCTTGTGCTTAGTGAAGACATAACACTTTTCCCCATAAAGATAATGCCTCCATATCTTTAAAGCAAACACAATGGCTGTGAGTTCTAAATCATATGTTGGGTTGTTTTGCTCATGAGGTTTTAACTATTGTGAGGCATAAGCAACAACTTTGCCATCCTATATATGTACACATCCCAACCCATTTAGCAAAGCATCATTATATAGGGTGAACTCTTTCCCTGACACTGGCTGAACCAAAATCATAGCCTCAGTCAACAAACTCTTGAGCTTATCAAAACTTTCTTGACATTTGCTATCCCACTCAAACTTCACATCGTTCCTCAGAAGATATGTCATAGAGCTTGCTATCAAAGAAAAGCCTTTGACAAACCTTCTATAATATCTAGCCAAACCCAAGAAACTCCTGATCTCAATCATATTCCTAGGCAGTTTCCACTCCATCATAGCTTGAATCTTACTAAGATCAACCCTTATGCCTTCTGCCAATGCTATATACCCTAAAAACTATACTTCCTCTAGCTAAAACTCACACTTGCTGAGCTTAGCATAGAGCTTTTCATCCCTCAAGATCTGTACCACTGTCCATATATGCTTCTCATGCTCTTCTTGGTTCTTAGAATACATAAGAATATTGTCAATGAAGACTACTACAAAATAATCTAGAAATTACCTAAAGATTCAATTTATAAGATCCATTAATGTCGCTGGTGCATTAGTTAATCTGAAAGGCATCACTAGGAACTCATAATGACCATATCCTATCTTAAAAGCCATTTTGAAAATGTCTACCTCCTTCACTCTTAGCAGATAATATCTGAATCTAAGATCAATCTTAGAGAAGACATTTACCCCTCTACGCTGCTAAAAAAGATCATTAATCCATGGTAAAGGATACTTGTTCTTGATGGTGACTTTGTTCAACTGCCTGTAATCTACACAAAGTCTCAAAGTTCCATCCTTCTTCTTGACAAATAGAATTAGTGCTCCCTATGATGAAACACTCGGTCTGATGAAACCCTTATCCAGAAGCTCTTGTAACTGTATCTTTAACTCTTTCAAATTTGCAGGAGCCATTCTATATAGAGCTATAAAAATTAGTGCTGTGCCTGGCATTAGCTCAATTCCAAATCCTAACTCCTGTACTGGTGGAAAACTAGGTAATTCATCTAGGAATACATCCCCAAACTCAGCTATAATAGGAATTTAACTTGCTTCTAATACTTCTTTTTCGGTGCCAATTACACATGTAAGGTAAGCTTGACAACTCTTATTAGCCACAACTACTAATACTATATTGGCCATGCAATCTAATCTTTCACCCATCACTATCACTTCTGATCCATCACTAGCTTGTAATGTGATCCTCTTCCTCTTGCAATCCATTATGGCATGATACTTAGAGAGCTAGTCTATGCCTAAGATAAGATCAAACTCATTGAATGGTAATTCAATGAGATCCACTAAGAAAACATGTCCTTATGTTGACAAAGGATAGTATCTGAACACTTTGTTCACTATGATGTGCTGTCCTATAGGATTGCTAACCATCTTGTCAAATCTAAGGTCATCTGACACTAAACCTTGATTTATAACCTATGTTGTGCAAATATATAAGTGTGTGGACCCCAGGTCTATTAGTGCTAAAGTAGGTAAATCAAAGATATGAAATGTACTAGTTATAACATTAGTGGCATCTACCTTATCTCTAGCCCGAATGGTATACTGCCTAATTAGAGCTCTACTCTCTAACTTGTCCTTCTGACTAGCCCCAGCTCTACTCCTAGTATCTTTCATGTCTTACTTCTATGAAGAATCATATAGTCTCACTGAGCAATCTCTTTAAAAATGGTCTCTAGAGCCATAACCCTAACAAACTCCTAGTGTTACTCTCCAGCAGACACCTCTATGCCTTTTATAGCAAGTCTCATAAGTTGGTGTAGGAGCATTGCCAGCTATGGATCTAGAAGCACCTGATGTTTGAGTCTATACTCTAGAACCCTATCCTGACCTTTGAGATTGGCCTAACTTATTGCCTTGCTGATGCTCAGACTAACCCCCTTTCTATTTCTTATATGCAGTATAACCCTAATTGCCTAATCCTTAGCCAAAGGACCCCTTCTTGAAGCTATCTCTCTTCTATCTTAGTTGGTGTACAATCTCTGTGGTATGACAAGATGCTACCAAGGCTGAAAAATCCCTGATCTACATCAGAGCAACCTATTGCATAATGTCCAGATTTAACCCCTTCTCAAATTTCTTGCACCGGTCTTCCTATGTTGCCACCACTACCTTAGCATATCTGCTTAAGAGAGCAAACTCTTTCTCATACTCAGGTAGGGTCCTATGCTTCTACCTCAAATCCATAAAGTCTTGGTATTTTTTATCCAAGTAATGCTTAGTTACCTACTTCCTCTTGAATTCTTTAAGAAAGAACTCCCATGTAAGATCATCAACCATCTTATTCTGTGTGATGGCCTCCTACTAGTTTAAAGCTTCCTTCGATAGCATAGAAGTAATGCACGCAATATACTCCTCTTGAGGACACTTCAACTATTGTATAATCCTAAGCATCAGATCTAGCTAATACTTGGATCTATTCGACTCATCTAGCTCCTCACCCTTGAAATACTCAGCTTCATTCTTTAGTAATCATTCCATGTACGTCTTTTAAAAAGGCTGCTATTCTTGAGGTACTAGAGGTGGAGTTATGTGTACTATAGCAACTATAGTAGTAGCAACTACCATCGCCTGCCTGACATAGTCTAACATTATCTCTAGCCAAGCTAGCTGACCCTGCTAACCATGAGTACCATGTCCCACATCACTAGAGGTCATATACTTCGGTTGTGCCCCTACTTGTGCAACAATTGTAGGAGCATGGCTTTCTACTTCTTCCACTTCTCTTCGGGTCATACTATGACTCATCTCCATATCTGTAGGTAAGAGAAATAAAATAGGAGCCTTACATGTAATAGTATTATGATGTAAATATACTAAGACTCCTATAGTGCTCTTAGGTAACCCATAGGTTTAGAGAAAAGCCTAAACCGGAGCTCTTATACCATTAAGTGTGATACCCTTTACTCGCTTCTTACACTGGACTCGAATAAAGAGCATGCATGTATACCAATATCTAATTTCACTACCCATAAAAACCTAATTAAATTAAAACTTTTATTAATTAAATGATTTCTTTACTTATGAAGTTGTAAAAAAACTAAAAACCATTTGGCATGCTTTACAAGGAAACTTTTGAGGTCATCATGTCAAAAACTCGATGGTATAATAGCTATACCGAGACATTTTCCCAAAAGTAAACCTATTAAAAACACTTTTATAAAGACAAACAACACATCTCAACTCTAAATAAGTCCTTCCAACCTTCTAAACTTGTCAAAAAAACTCACAGAGCCTCAGGCTCAACTCAATCAACATTCTCACATGCAATATTAAGAGTTTTTATACAAGTCATGCAAGAAAAGTAAAGCTTTTACAAAAATATAGTTTTAGTTAACAAAACCAATCCAAATTACAGATTAGGCCCAATCCCTCTAGAATCATAAGAGCACAATATCAATATTTACATTTACATCATTACACTATTACAAAATGATCAAAATACCCACATAGGGGCTATCTTTAAAAGTTTCTTATGGTGCAAAAGCTTTGGCTCTAATCTGCTACACTGTTACCTATGCTTTATAGACAAGTAATGTGCTAAGCTTTCGCTTAGTGGTGTAATCACTTTAACTTGAATATGACAGTTTAAGCATGTAATTATGTGATATATATATTAGGTAAAACATTTGCAATATATATATTAGGTAAAACTTTTGCTATCACACCGATGCATACATTATGAATCTCACATTATTATGCATTTTTGATGCACTTACTTGCCTTTAAATTACACATAAGCCACATTATGTCAACAATCACAACATGATTGCTTTTATACATCCATATTTAGCCATATAAGTTTCATTAACTTGCTTATAAGTTTATGGCCTTTTAAAAGATCGTTCATTATCCCTATAGGATTATACGCATTCTACTCATTTCATTTGCACACAAGAATTGTGATTATAGCAAAAATAAGCCATTTAGGTCGGTTTACATATATATGTCCCAAAAATACACTTAAACTCATTACATTGCATTTTCGGCCCCTAAGCATATAAACCACCATTTCACATACATATATCGTATTTATACCTTATTTGTGTATACTTTAACAACACTCAAGAATTCACATACATATATACACTCATTTACACATAATGTATTCAACATGTATTTCAACACTTAATTGTAATTTCTCCAGCATGAATAACCCATTCAACTACCAATTACATATATTAATCATCCATAAATCCTAATCACATTATATAATCATTAATACATAATAATACATTAAATGCCACATTTATATCTTATTGCCATATTCATGATCATGCTTTTTTACTCAATTTATTGTGATTACACATATCGAGAAAGGTCGCCCGCGATTCTCAACACTCTCCTAGGTCTTGTCCTTACCTTAGGAAGCTCAATTTGAGTTTTTGCCTACAAATTCAAATAGGTTCGATTTTTAAAAATTTGTATAAAATCATAAAAAGTTTAAAAAAATTAAAACAAGCCTATATATACTCTCTTAGCACTTGAGGAACCTCAAAAAAAATATTAAAACTGAAAGAAAATAACCTGAATGTCAGATAAGAACTATTCACCTCGGGAGGAAAATCGAGATTCCTCTTGAGTTACTCCACCAAATCTAACTTTCTTGGTGTCTACAGGTTACTTTTGGGATGATCTACCCTTTAAGATAAGTTTTGAAGAGTGGGTTAGTATGTGCAGGAAGAAAAATAAAGGAGAGGGAGAGGGAAGAGGTGTCAGTTTTAGATGGATTTAGGAGAGGGAAATGGGATGGAAATGGAAGGATTTGGAAGGAATTTGTTATTTATAATTTTTAAAAATTATTTTCCCCAAAATTTGTAAAATTTTTATCCCATCTTGAAAAACTTAATTTCCCTCATTTCTATCCCTAAAATTAGTTAAATTCCTCCTCTAAATTCCCTTAAAACCTTAAGCCCGAAAAACGAAAGAAACCTGTAAAATTACTATATTTTCTTTTTCAAAATTTAAGTAAAAATACTTTTCGATATTAGATAATTTCGATTCTAAAGCCAATGGACTACTCAGGATATTTGAGTATCAGGTTGTAACATTTTTAGATTATTTTAAGCAACTTTTAAATTATTTTATGATTCTACTTTACCTGTGGCACTATTCACAAGACTGCCATAAAATCTTATTTAGAGTTTTTGACCATCCAAATGATTACAGATTGGCTTTAAACTTTGCCCAAAACTCTTTTATAATTAATACTCCCCGTTAGTACACTTAGGGCAACTTGAGTTTTGGAAAGCACTATTCACTATGAGAAGTATTATTCACGAGAGTTGGGATTTTTAGATCGTTACACGATCTATGTCTTTCAAGCATAGTTAGGTTAAAGATGTTATCAATCTACTAAAGTTCTGAAGGCAAAGCTAGTATATAGGCTACTGGTCCCATATGTTATGTTACTTCATATGGCCTAATAAACCTAGGACTTAACTTTTCATTCTTTCCAAACTATAGAACCTTTTTCTAAGGTGAAACCTTGAGAAACACTTTGTCTCCCAACTCATACTGTATATCTTTTCTCTTTAAATTGCCATATGTCTTCTATCCATCAGAAGCTACTTTTAACCTTTCTCTGATGATCTTCACTTTTTCTTTTGCATACTTGATCAAGTCTAGTCCCATGAGCTTAGTCTCATTGAGCTTATTCCAGCACAAAGGGGTTCTGCACTTCCTATCATACAATGCCTCATAAGGAGTCATACCTAAGCTCACTTAATGGTTGTTGTTATAAACAAACTCTGCCAATGAAAAAATAGCAATCCTAGCTACCCTTGAACTCAATGGCATAACTCCTCAGCATATCCTTTAGCACCTAATAACCATGCTTTAACACGAGCATAACATCAAATCACTCAAGTATCAAAAGATTACTTGAATGACTCTTTCTAATCCATTAACTGAGGATCAAATGCTGTACAAAAGCTCAATCAAGTACCCAAGGCATTTTGAAGCTTTTTCTAAAACCTCGATAAAAATTATAGGTCCCGATCATATATAATGGAAGACATCACTCTATGCAAACTAACTATGTCATTAATATATAGTTTAGCAAGCTTCTCTAAAAGAGCAATCCATCCTAATTGGTATGAAATGAACAGTCTTGGTCAAAATGGACTACCACAACCTATACTAAATCACATTTACTCTTAGTTATAGGCAACTTGACAACAAAATCCATATGTCCCATTTCCATTTTGGAATTGCTATAGGATAAAGCAATCTAGATGGAACTTGATGTTTTGCCTTCACTTCTTGACATGTAAGGCCTTTGGTTATGTACTTTGATACATCCTTCTTCATACCAGGCCACCAATATGGTAACTTTAAATTCTGATACCTCTTAGTGCTACCATGATGCATCGTATAATGAGCACTATGAGCCTCTTACAAAATCTACTTTTTTAGCTTTTCCATGTCTGGCACACATATCCTATCATGGTAGTACAATTAACCATTAATCTTAATTTCATACTCAGTAGGCTTCCCCTCTTGGATAACACTTTTCACACTCATCAAACTGTGATTATCTCTCAGACAATCCTTGATTTGCTGTAGCAAACTAGGCTTTACTTGCATCTCTACCAATAAAGCATTATCATCCACAAGCTATAATCTAACATTCATGGCTCTCATGGTTGCCATAAACTTTCTGCTAAGTGCATTAGCCACTACATTAGCCTTTCTAGGATAATAATTGATTAAGCAATCATAGTCTTTCATCAATTCCATCCATCTCCTTTGTCTCAAGTTCAGCTCCTTATGTGTTGAAAGATACTCTAAACTCTTATGGTAAGTGTAAACATGACACTTCTCTCTATAGAGATATTACCTCTAAATCTTTAGAGCAAACACAATAGCTGCAAGCTCTAAATTATGAGTAGGGTAGTTCTTCTTATATGTCTTCAACAACTTTGAATCATAGGTAACAACCTTGTCATCTTACATCAAAACATAACTTAACCCATTATGAGATGCATCACTATATATGGTGAAGTCCTTCCTAGAAATTGGCTGAACAAGAATAAGTGCTTCTATCAATATCACCTTAGGCTTGTCAAAACACTCTTGACATATGTCATCCTACAAAAACTTAACATCCTTCCTTAATAGAAGAGTAATAAGTGCTGCTATCAAAAAGAAACCCTTGATAAACTGTCTGTAATACCTTACCAAATAAAGGAAACTCCTAATCTCTATGGTATTCCTAGGTGGCTTCCACTTTATGACTACCATAATTTTGCTAAGATCAATACGAATCCCCTTAACAGAAGCTATCTGCCTAAGAAAAGAAACTTCATTAAGCCAGAAGTCACACTTACTAAGCTTAGCATATAGCTTCTCATCTCTCAAAATATATAAAACTACCCTCAGATGGTGTTCATGTTCTTCTTTACTCTTTGAATAAACTAGAATGTCATTAATGAAGACTACCACAAATTGGTTGACATACTATCTGAACACCCAGTTCATCATTGGTAAGCCTAAATGACGTCACCAAAAACTCATAGTGGCTATATTTCATTCTAAAAGTTGTCTTCAACATATCAAACTCTTTCACCCTTAACTAATAGTATCTAGATCTCATATCAATCTTGGAAAACACTCTTTCTCCTTTGAGCTTGTGACACCCTCCACTCGTTCTATACAATAGACCTGAGTAGGGAGTATGCACATAAATTGATACCTGATTCCACTACCCATAAAAGCTAAAATAAGTTAAAACTTTTATTAATTAAATCATTCCTTAACTTATGGAGTTTTAAAAATATTAAAAACTCTTTGGCATATTTTATGATGCAACTAATAGGGTCATCATATCAAAAATTTGATAGTATAATGGCTGTATAGGGACACTTCCCCAAATAGTAAACCTATTAAAAACACTTTTATAATGATATGCAACATATCTTAACTCCAAATGGGTCCTTCTAACCCTCCAAACTACATTTTTCCTTCTTCTTCTAGTTACTATTTGTATTAATTCATTAATTGCCATGCTTAGGATGGATAGACAACCTATCCCATATCAAAGTGGAGGGAAGATGGTAAAGGCCTTATAAGTAGGGCCTTGTTACCCCTGGTTAGCATGCTTTTAAGTGCTAAGGGATTAAATCCCATTGGAACTCCAAAGTTCAACGTGTTTGGGTGAGAGTAGTACTAAGATGGGTGAACTCTTAGGAAGTCCTCATGTTGCACCCTTTGCCTAAGGGATAAAGCTGTGAGGTGATTAGGCAACCCGGGCTAAAGTGGACAATACTAACTAGTCGGTTGGGCTATTATAGAGCTAATCAAATATATCATCTATCTGTGGTAAAAGATACTATTTGGTTACCTTGTTCAACTATCTGTAATCCACATACAACCAAAGAGAACTATCATTATTGTTAACAAACAAAATCGATGCTCCATAAAGCGACACATTCAACTTGATGAAGCCCTTATCAAGCAACTTTTGAAGTTAAATCTTTAACCCTTTTAACTTTATTAGAGCCATTTGATATGGAGCTATCAATACCAGAGCAGTGCCAGGTAGAACCTCAATACTGAACTCAAGTTCCCGTTCTAGTGGCAAATCAAGCAACTTTTTAGGAAAAACATCTATGAACTGTAACACCACTGGTATAAGACTAGGATCCAACTCATCTCTATGAGTGTCATATATATGAGCCAAGAAAGCTGAACAACCCTTCTTCAACATACATCTCATGGTTACAACTTATATGACATTGGGTAAAAAGTCTATCCTCTCACCCATAATTGTGATCTTAGAACCATCTTCAACTATAGGAGTTATCCTCTTCAACATGTAATCTTTTATAGCTTGATACTTAGACAATTAGTCCATGGCCAATATTAAGTCAAATTCATCAAAAGGTAACTCAATGAGATCAGCCAAAAAGTTATGCCATTGAACCATTAAAACACCTTCTTTATAAACTTTGTTTATTATAACATGCTAACCTATGGGATTGCTAACCAAAATCTCTAGGTCAAGAAACTCAAAATTTAACCCTTAGTCTTATACTTATGGTGTGCATATATATGAATGTGTAGAGCTTAAATCTATCAAAGCCAAAATAAGTGAGTCAAAGAGAAAAAAAGTACCAACGATAATGTTTAGTGCATCAACCTCCTCCTTGGCTCTAATAGCATATTGCCTAATAGGAGCTTCATGCTTAGCTTTAGACTCTATCGTGTCCCTCTAACTCTATCTACTCTTTCCCCTCGATCTCTTTTTTGGCTTTTAATGGAAACATATGCAGATCCTTATCTGGCATTAGCTCTCTTTGAATAATCTCTGCAAAAATGATCTGGCGACCCACAAAAAAGCACACTCAATGCTTTAGCTTCTAACACTCTCCTTTGTGTCTCTTGTGGCAAGTCTAACACTAAGGTGTCTAGTCACTCTTAGTTGTTGAGACTAGTGTACTGGTGGCTTGAGATTGCTATCTAGCCTTGCCTTTGTTACCTTACATCATCTTTTGAGACTAGCCTTATTTCTATGTCTGCTATGGAGCCCAAATTGATTCCCCTTAAACTTCTTATTAGATCTTTAAACTGTACTAGAAGCTCCCTAACCAAAGGATTTCTTCTTTTGGTAAAATTCTCTCTTCTCTTTTTGCACTCCATTAATGAAGCGTCAAATGAAAACTATCTATGAGCAATCTCGAATCTTCATCGAAACCACCTGTGACTTAATGTCCACATGTAATCCCTTCTCAAATCTCTTGAACTTGTTAGCCACTGTGGAAATAGTCTCCTTGGCATAATGACTAAGCATGGCAAAGTCCTTCTCATACTCTTTAATGGACTTGTGCTTTTGCTTAAGGTCCATGAATTGCTATCTTCTATCATGCAGGTAATTTTTAGTATTGTACTTCTTATAGAACTCTATCAAGAAAAAGTCCCATGTCAGCCCATCTTTTGACTTGTACTCTATTAGGTCTTCCCACCATTTTGAGGCTTCTTTTTAGAGCAAAAATGTAGCATAGATCACCTTCTCTTTTGGGGTATATCTCATTTGCTTCTTTATCTTCTCAATACAGTCCAACTAATAGTTTTCCTTTCCTAGCTCTACCATGCCTTCTCCCTTGAAGTTATTAGCTCCCATCTTTTTAACTCTTTCAAGGTAGGACTTTTAGAGAGGTATGGAAACCTCTGCCTATTGTGTTGGTGGTGGAGCAGTAGCTGTAGCCTTCCACAGGAGCTATAACATCTCTTACAGAAACACTGGTGGCACTAGAGTTATAGATGATACTTGTCTCGCCACACTACTAGACATGGAAGCAACCTTATCTGACTCTTATCCCATAGACATGGAAGCTTGACTCTTGACTTTCTTGTCTTGGTATAGTATGTGATCACTCACCTTATCGATAGATAAGGGAACAATTTATAAGGCTTCATATCATAAATTTTATGATGTATAAACTCAACCTAAAGAACTCATATGTTTCCCAAGAATCCTTAAATAGGAGCTCTGATGCCACTAACTATGACTACCCTTACATAGTCCAAACACTAGCTGATCACCGAACCTAACTAAGGAATGCACACACAAATGCCTTATCAAACTCTTAACATGTTAACTCAATTTTAAAACATCAATAATTTATTATTACTAAAACATCTATCTTATAAAAATATGGGTCTACAAAAATTTTTCGAAAACTAGTTACTTTCCATATTTGAAAATACTCGTGCCAAAAATTTGGCAGCATAACGACTGTACTGGGACATTATCCCAAATATGAATAGTAACCTATATAATAAAAAACACTTCTATAAACTTTTTCTCATCATTCTCATGTCTTGTGATCCTTCTAATCACCCAAATCCAACATTAACTCAATAGCTCAAAAAATGCATCAATATCTCAACATGCAGTCATTAGAAATCAAAAATTAAAAATTCATCTAGTTTAGGCCCTATTCCCTTTAATTACATCCATACGAGTGCTATCTACCTATACCTTATAAAATTTAGAAACATAATTATACCAAAACAATCATTCTCTCTTAGAAACTTGATGATTTGAGGCTTTCGCTCAAATTGTCACCATACCTATGCATCACAAAAACAAATGATGTGCTAAGAAATATCTTAATGGTGTAATTAGTATAACATGCTTAAAATGTCAAATAACATCATACATTATTATATGAAATATAAATATTCACAATCTCACATATTATGTAACATTAATCATAATATATATAAATGCACAAGCATGGAATAATACATTTGCATACTACACCATAAAAATCATTCATCATTAAATCATGCCATACATCATGTAAACATTTTCATTAACTATTACAATCCATTTATTAAAGCCCATACTCAAGAAAAAAAACACTATGGATAACAAAGTATCAGTAGACCACCTAAGCCCTCAGAACCACGTAGGACTCACATATATCGGACTTGAAGGTCAGAAAATCATGTTAAAAATAATATTCAAAGATCAATGCATTAGACCCATAGGTCAAAACATAAAATGTAACCTAAAGTTTCATATATCAAAACCTAAAGGCTACAGAGTTACCAAAGTACCTTAGCAGTTGTTATGACTCCTAGTTAACTGGTCAGCCTATCTGAGTAGGTTGTTTACTTGCATGGGCATTAATATCATTTAATATTGCTTTTTAATTACATTGTTTTAGCCAACTAATGACTAAATGGAGAAAAAGTGTGATTATAAGCTTAACAAGATATTATGACATGTGACACCACTTTACAATTTTTTATATCAAATCTTTATATGCATATGCTAATGAATGCATTATACCCATACTAGTTCTTTATAGATGTATTACATATTCTTATGACATCATAATTGTAATAATATTTGCACATAACTTATAAGCTCATGCACAAAATCACCATATTAATAAATACATCATATACATGGTACTAAAGCTTTCATCTCACTACATTCATGTCATATACACCATGAACATGCTATTGACATCATAAAACTTATAACATATCATCAATACACCATATCATGCATTTAAGTTGATAAAGAATGCATTATCATATTATATCTCTTTTATGTCCTAATTTCACATAATACGTCTTAAACATATTATGGCCAATTATGATATCATATGACCAATCCATTAAACATCATTCACTACATTATTTTTTGTATGCATATAAACATACATAGACATTAACATACATATCATACATTAAAATATCAATTTCATGCTATAGGCCATTTAACCACCCCACTTATGGTAGGCTATTATGTATATTTCCTTAATATCATTTAAACCATCTCATTCCTCATGATTAAATTCATAGACTTAACCATTTACAATACTTCATGCTCCTCATAAAGAATAAACATACTTAAATATTTCATAAACCATATAATTATTTATACATCATAATAAAGTATATCATTTCATCACATGTTCAATCTCACATAAATATAACCAATTAGCTATTTCATACTTAATTCATAATTTGTACACATATCATACAATTCAACACTCATACACACACATATATAGGCCATTCCGACATCATGTTGTCCAAACCCATCTTAATGCCATTCATATTTTCATTCATCATTTTTCATATCCATATGATTAATTACATTCATTTGTGGTCATGCTTTATACATATCACACATATTTGATGCATACATACATATGGGAGTCAACATACACATACACATAG
Source organism: Hura crepitans (assembly GCA_948208565.1). Classification (NCBI taxonomy): domain Eukaryota; kingdom Viridiplantae; phylum Streptophyta; class Magnoliopsida; order Malpighiales; family Euphorbiaceae; genus Hura; species Hura crepitans. Next base: position 13,681 of record CANXYI011683881.1, read on the forward strand.
TGCCTTTCAAGGTGCCAAGTATCCATCTCATGTATTCATCATCATAAATTATGTCCTCATAGGTATTTAAAACCATGCACATACACACCTCACATTTTCCATAAAATTTGCACACTTACATACATATACATGCATGTCCATATATCACATAATATTAACATTCATCATTCTTCATCATTTTATCATCAATTAGATTTTAACATACATTAATTTCATGAAACATCATAATTAAATGCTAATTATTACATCAATTGTGCATTAAATGCAAAAATAACATTTATGGCATATTATGAAAATTATAGGGTATAATCATATTATGGCAATTTATATTGATTACATATACCAGGAGAGTTGAAACACACTCTCAGGACACTCACACCTTGCTCTGGCTGTTATCTTGGGTTTTGTCGATTTCCTTAATTGCTCGTTATAAATTCAATATGTAAAAATTTATAATAAACCATATAGACACTAAAAATTAAAATTGACCACATATCTAGACTCTTGGGCACTTGGAAGACGTAAGAAAAATATCAAAATTCAAAAAATCTTACCCAAAAAATTTTGGGTCACTATTCATCGAGGAAGAAAATTAGGCTAAATGCTTGATTTTTTATGCAAATTGAGGTGGAATTGACTTTTTAAGGTCATAGAGGCTTAGACCCAAGGCTTAGATGATAGGAATAGGGCAAAAATCGAAGCTTAGAGGAGCAAAAATGGCTTTTCCCTATCCTTTCATTGTGTCAGCAACAAAGGGAGTTAAAGAGGAATCACTATTCCTCCTTTAACCCCTTAGTTAACCTTTATATAGCCTTTTTTTTTCAATTTTTCTTGCCTTGTTTAGAAATTTTGTGGAACCAATAAATGTCCATGATTTAAGCCTCAAAAACCTCTAAAAATTCATGCTTGAAAGTTGTGAAAAACCAATTAAAAACATAATTTTTAAGGTTACCCGATTTTAGTAAAATTACTTCCCGATCTCTAAAAATTCCAAATCTAGTGCCAATAGGCTAATTAGAATTTTTGACTATAAGGTTGTATTAATCTCAGAGTTTTCTGAGCAACTTTTTGAATATTGTATGGTTGAGTTAAAATTAAGTCACTATTTATGAGATACTGCCATGAAACTTAACTAGCATTTTTAACCACCTAAACGACTTCATTTTAACTTCAAATTTAACCCAAAATTATGTTAAAATTAATACTTCCATTCAGTAGAATTAGTGCCATCAGCCTAAAAAAAATACTATTTATGTCATGTGAAGTACTATTCATAACACTGGGATTTTTTAGGTGTTACAAACTCCAAGTATCTTTATGCTTATTGCTTATGAGAAATGTTACTTGATCCCATTAAGAAGTATAATATTTGTTGATGTATCCACATTAGCAATTTTAGATCTTCTTTGTAATGCCCGTAAGTCCAAGTTTCATGAATAATACCTCTTTGGTTAGAATGGTGTTCCCTACAAGGCGGGGCATCTTCACGAGGCTAGAAAGGGGCATACTAGTCATAAAACTTTAATGGACTATAAAATGGGTAAAATGAAAGAATTTAAAAATTTTATAGAACCAATAAATCATTTCGGGTTAAGAATTAATGAATAGGAAGACAAAATGAGGTTGTGTCGGGACAGCCTCGGGATGTGTCCGGATGGACCCAAAAATACCATACCGTGAACCTAAAAAAACTCAATGAACATGATAGAGAAGGAATTGTAATTTTTTGATGTTGTTTGGTATTTTTTTTGAATATTTTATTCTAGCAAGTGAATAGTGCATCAAAGTCAATAGTGGAATTTTGAGTTGAAATTTTATGTGGGCTTTAATGACAATAATTAAGGATTTTAAAACTAAAATGAGTATTTTTAGAGGTCTAGAGAAATTTTTATGAATTTCTAAAGTTTAAAAGTAAATCGAGAGAAAATAGGCCATTAGATCACCATGTGTCGTGATCTAAGCCATCCACCTACCCCTATATAAGGGCCCACACATGTGAGGGGGTCACATGTGTGAACTATCATCTTCCTCCCTTAAATTTCCTCTTTGGCCAATGCCATTCCCAAGAAACATTCCCACCATTTTCTTTTTCTCTCTCCTCTCATACACCACTAAAAATCACAAAAAACATATGAATTAGACCCTTCATGATCCTTAGAGTCTAATTCAAGTGAAAAATTTGAAGAATTTGGCTTATAGAGAGAGATATGTAACCTTAGTGAATAGTGAATAATTTTAGTGTAAGTGTTTTTATTTCATTTTTTATTTTTTGTTTTAGGTAGCCTAAGGTATTTTAAGACATTCAATGGTTTTAGATTTTCATTTGGAGCTATGTAGAATTTATGAGGATTTTCTACGTGGGAAAATTGTGTATGTTTAGGGCAAGAAAGGAACCTTAAAGGAGAGAGAGCTTCTAGGCACCAAAGTGGTGGAGAAAAGGGTGTTTTCACACCCTAGGCATGCGGAATAGATTTAATTTATGTGTGTCATGGGTTTTGGCATGAAATTATACATGTTTGTGTGTATGGAAATGCTAATTTTTGATGTTAGCATGACTTTGATGTAAATTAATGACATGAATGTATTAATGGTGTAAAAGTAACATGTTATGCATGATTTTGGGGAAAAGAAACTAGGTGTATGTGTATGCATGGTGTATGGTCAAATGGTGTACATAAAGTGGCATGGCATGTATGGTGATGTATATGGCATGTTAGGTATGGCAATGGCATACAAATGATGTGTATGAATAGTGCTTGGAAAATGAATAATAATATTAAGACATAAGGTATGTAAACTTGGCAAATAATGACCTAAATAGGTGTGTAATATGTACATAAAGGATGACTAGTAATATGTTGGTTGTATGTGTACCATTTGATGGCATGAGTATGAGATATGTTTCATGAAAGGTTATGTCAAGAAGTGATGAGTTTTAGAGTGGCATGTTTAGTGCTATGAAAGACACAATATTGGAAATTAACTAAATGAATAGTAACCTATACATAAAATGACCAAATGAATAGTGATTTTGTGACAAAAGACTAAAAGTGTAAATTTGTGTGAATTGCGATGTAAAATGTGATCCAATGTTGTGATTGATATAATTGAGTAAAAAATAGTGATTTAGCCCATCAATTAGACACCCATTGGATGGGTTGACTGATTAACTAGGGAGTTAGTCACTACTAGACGATTAGGTCTTTCTAGGGTCACTGTTGTTGGTTAATGTGATGGTGGGTGTAGCCATCGAGGTTTTGAGATTGAACCTTGCACACTCGAGTATTGGGAGGTCCACTTAGGTTGATCCTTACTACCCATTGACTATCTGTGGATAGTGGGAGGTCCCACGAGGTTAATCTTTACTATCCATTTGTGTTGCTTTGGAGTTGTGAGTTAGGGTATTAGGAGGTCCCACAGGACTGATCCCTGCTATCCCACTTGTAGATATTGGGAGGTCTATGGGCTGATCCTTGTGACCTACCATTCCAGTATTGGGAGGTCTATAGACTGATCCTTGCTATTGGGCTAGGTAGGTACAGCTACCGTGGTCCAAAATATGGGCCACTTCATAGGATAAATCCCGCTATCCAGTGTCTTAAAGTGTCATTTATTTGTTATGGGCCTAAACAATATTAAACTTAACCACAATGATAATATATGAATTTGAATTAATAATTGAAATATGGCATGAATTGAATTAATTGAATAGGATAAATGGCATCTAGACTGATATCTTGCATAACTATGGTAGAAATATCTATGCGTGTGTGTACATGACTCATATGCATGTCTGCATGCATGACATACTTTATCATATCTATTCCACCACTGAGTGCATACTTAGCATGTCGATGTTTCAATGCACAGGCTATAGATGGGTAGCAGTCCAGCTTCAGCAGTGCCAGTGTAGTTGACTTAGAGTTCTCCGTAGTATATTTTGATGCTTTTGTAGTCTTGTTAGTTAGTCACTTATGTATAGTAGGTGTAAAGTCAATAGTGTATGTATAGTGTAAAACTCAGATAGTTGAACTAAATGGCTATAGAATCTTGACTTTTAATGCATACATGTATATGCTTTTGCTTGTTTGCCTATGGGTTTGAGACCCTGTGTTTTACTGTGTGTGTTGGAACACAATGATGTTTTGGACCAAAAGAGTCCAGAAATTGAGTTTTAGGTTAAGATAATTATAGAGCTTTTCTTGCATGAAAAATTTTTGGTTTTTCACCTGAGTAGTCATTATGCTACCTAATTTTTGTAAAATAGATAATAGACATAAATTAGAGTTTTATCAAACTAAAATAGGCAATAATAAAAGGTTATATAGTAATAAACACTAGAGAGTCAAGATAGGTCAAAGTTGGTCAAAGTGGCATAAGTGTTTAATGAATGGTCTCCAAGGAAATCCAAGGATGGGTGACCTATGGGAAGTGGCACCTTTTGTCTGTTTCCTTTAAGAATAGGCAGGGTGTGTTACATTTAGTAGTATCAGAGTAGGTTTATACATGAGTCTAGGGTTCTATTTTGGGTCAAAACTATATTGTATGAAGCTGATAAGTTTTTCTATATAATTATATACACAATGAGTGAACAGACCCCGCCAGAGTGAGGGGAAGAGGTGGCCAGTCATACTCTTACCACTATTAATGGCCCAGGGGTGGCTGTAGCTACACTAGAGCCAAGTGATACTACATATCAGCCATAGCCTTAGGCTTAGGCCTCTCCAGCCTTGTTACAGTAGATTATAGAGCTATTGAGACATACTAATGTACCTTTAACACCACCACTAACTTTATCTTCTGCACCAACTCCCCCAACACTGCAAAAGACTTACCTAGAGAGGGTAAAGAAGATAAGAGTAGTGGACTTTCTACGTGTGAGAGAGGATTATGCTGTGAGGCCAGAGTATTGGTTAGAGCAAACCATAAGGATCTTGGAATAGTTAAAGTGTATAGAGGACGAGTGCTTGAAGTGTGCTACTTCTCTTCTGTAGGAGGAAGCCTTCCATTGGTGGAATATAATAAAGAAGAGGAAGTAGTAGCCTCGAGTCCTATAAGGACATAAAGAGGAAATAGTTATTTGATTTGAGATAAGGGCAGGGTCAGTATCAGAGTATAAGAAGGACTTCACTCGTTTGAGCAGGTACGCGATAGAGTTTATACCTATAGATGAGGAGAAGTGCAACAGGTTCAAAAGGGGCTTTAATGTCAAGCTGAGTATGCAGATTGCTACTACAAAGATCAGAGATTTCTTTGAGTTGGTAACTACAACATATGACATAGAGGACATGCTACAGGAGAAGAGGGAGCTATTTCAGAGGAAGTGACCCTTCACTATGGGTTAGACTAGTTTAGCCCTAGGAGGGGGCAAGAGATAAAAGGACTTCTAGCCTAGTCATCAGTCCCAGAGATAGTCAGGACAACAATCTTAGAGGCAGGCTCCATCATAGAGGTCTGGTCAGGCTTTTCCTCCTAGGCCTCAACCATTGCAGCAGGCCTTGAGTGCTCTGATGTCCACAGCTAGAAGTGCACCTCCGACATATGGGAGTTGCCAAAAGAGACACTGGGGTTAGTGTTGGCAATATAAAATAGGGGAGTGCTTCGTATGCGGAGCTCAGGATCATTTTCAGAGATATTATCCTTAGAGACAATCAGAGGTGGCATAAACCTAGGCATTAGCTGCAGTAGTACCTAGCAGAGGACCGAGGTAGTTGAGACTGGAGTAGCTAAGCACCAATCAGAGGATGAGATTAGAGGCTAAAGCTCTAGCATGATAGTATGCTATTCGCGCCTGGGAGGAAGCTGAAGCACCAGATGTCATCGCTAGTACTTTCCGTTTATTTAATGCACCAATATTAGCTTTAATTGATCTTGGATTGACATATTCCTACATTTGCACCACACGAGCACAAGATAAGGGACTAGAGCCAGAGTCTATAGACTTAGACATTTTAGTGAGTAACCCAATTGGGCAAAGTGTAATGGTGACCATAGTTTATAGACACTGTCATTTGATAATCTATGAGTAGACGTTTCTAACAGATCTGATAGAACTTCCCTTTCATGAGTTTGATGTCATACTGGGTATGGATTGGTTGTCAGAGCATAAAGTAGTGATTGATTATGAGAGAAAAAATTTGAGTCTACAAACCACAGATGGGCAAGAGGTGATAGTTATAGGTAAATGAGACTCCATATCTAACATCATTTTACCTATTATAGCTAGGTGACTCATTCAAAAAGGAAGTGAAGCTTTGTTAGCTTCTGTGGTAGATACCAATACCATGACCCCTAGCCTTGATTAGATACCAATTGTGTCTGAATTCCTTAATGTGTTCTCAGATGAGTTACAAGGGTTACCTCTACATCAAGAGTTAGACTTCAAGATTGAGACATATCCTAGCATGAATCCAGTATCTATTACACCATATAAGATGGCACTAGTAAAGTTGAAGCAGTTAAAGGTGTAGTTGTAGGACCTATTAGATAAGGGCTTCATTAGGCCTAATGTATCACCCTAGGGAGCACCTGTATTATTTGTGAAAAAGAAAGATGGGTCACTCCAGTTGTACATCAATTATAGGCAGTTGAATAAAGTGATAGTTAAGAATAAATATCCATTACTAAGGATTGATGATCTCTTAGATTAGTTACAGGGTGCTAGCATCTTTTCTAAGATAGATCTGAGATTAAGATATCACCAGTTGTGGATTAAGGAGAGTGACATCCCTAAGACTTCCTTTAGAACTCAATATAGGCATTATGAGTTTTTAGTGATGCCATTTGGGCTCACTAATGCCCTGACAGCCTTTATGGATCTGATGAATTGGATCTTTAAGCCTTACTTGGATCAATTTGTTGTGTGTTCATAGATGATTTCTTAGTGTACTCTAGAACTCAGGTGGAACATGAACAACACCTTAGAATTGTGTTATAGACTTAAGGAGAGAGGTAGTTGTATGCTGAACTGAGCAAATGCGAGTTTTGGTTGGAAAACATAGCTTTTTTGGGTTATATTACCTTAGCTGAGGGTATTAGAGTTGACCTAAGTAAAGTTAAAGCTGTGTTGGAATTGAATCCTCCTAGGAATGTGACTGAGATTTAGAGTTTCCTATAATTGGTTGAATACTATCAGAGGTTTGTCAATGATTGCAGCTCCACTGAGACGATTGATAAGAAAGGATGTGAAGTTTGAGTAGGACGATAAGTGTCAAGTTAACTTCAATAGGTTGAAAAGGATGTTGATAAAGGCTCCTATCCTTACTTAGCTAGAACAAGGGAAAGAGTTTGTGATATATAGTGATGCCTCACACAATAGACTTAGTTGTGTATTAATGCAAGAAGGCAAGGTGATTACCTATGCCTCTAGGCAATTAAAGCCTCATAAGATGAACTACCCCACACATAATTTGGAACTGGATGCTATTGTGTTTGCATTGAAAGTATAGAGACATTACTTATATGGAGAAAGGTGTTACATCTACACCAACCATAAAAGCTTGAAGTATTTACCCACATAGATGGAGTTAAATCTCAGATAATGGCGATGGATAGAGTTAATCACAGACTATGATTGCTTGATTGACTACCATCTAGGAAAGGCGAATGTGGTTGCAGATGCCTTGAGCAGGAAGTTCATTGCCACCCTGAAGCTGTGCATGCTAGAGTAGAGTACATAGTAGACGATGTAATTTT
>CANXYI011684012.1:0-14336 GCA_948208565.1 Hura crepitans
GGCTGTTATTCTTCTATTTAATTTTTGCAATTCATAAACGTTTTTGGGTGGGTGCATATCTAAAATGGCTTATATTTTGTCTAGATTTGCTTCTATTCCTTTTCGACTAACCATAATGCTTAAGAATTTTCCCTAGTTTTACTTCAAACACGCATTTTTTTGGATTCAGCTTTATGTTATAGTTGTTCAGTATTTGCATAACTTTCCTCAAATCAGCTACATGGATTTCTTCATTGATACTCTTAACTATCATATTGTCAATGTATACCTCAACCATCTTGCCTATTTCATCTTTAAACATTTTGTTAACCAACCTATGGTATGTAGCTTCTACATTCTTTAACTCATAGGGCATGACTTTGTAACAAAATAGCCTTTCATTTGTGGCAAAACTTGTTTTCTCATTATCTAATTCTAGCATTGCTATTTGATGATACCTTGAAGAGGCGTCCATGAAGTTGTAGACTTTGTGACCAACTGTTGAATCTACCAATTGATAAATGCTTGCTAAAGGGTAGCTAGCTTTTAGACATAACTTATTAAGGTCGGTGAACTCGACAGACATTCTCATCTTTCCGTTCTTCTTTTTTATCAATATCACATTTGTGACCCATTCTAGAAACTGGACTTCTTTAATTGCTTTATTTTTTAGCAATTTGCTGACTTCCTCTTTGATGATAGATCTCCATTCAGGCGCATGTTTTCTTTTCTTTTGTTGTACCAGTTTTACTTTGGGGTTGACATTTAATTTATGTACTATATGCTTTGGGTCTATGCTAGTGATGTTGCTTAGCTTCCATGCAAAAGTACTTATGATGTTTCTTAATACCTTGATAATATCATTCATGGTGCTTGCTTGTACTTCCCTTCCCATGGATACTTCCTTACCTTCTACTATATCTATTCTCAATACTTCATCAGTTGTTTTTACTCTTTTAAAACATTCTCCTTTTTCAAAATGGGTTACTTCTATAATGTATGCATTCGTGGCTTCTTGTATTGTTACTATATATGATTTCCTTCTAACTTGTTGATCTCTATATACCACAATTTCACATTTATCTATTGGTATTTTCATGACCAAGTACCATATGCATGTTATGGCCCCTATAACATATAGCATTGGTCTTCCAAAGATTGCATTGTATATGAAGGGCATATCTACGATCATAAAAGTGCACTTATAAGTCTTTGTAATACTCTAAGTCTTTATGATGCTCTTACTCCTTAACTCTATGTATAAATCAATCGAGTCCTAGACGGGCACTATTACACTACCTATGCCAATGAGAGGTGTTCAAGCAAGAACTAAATCTTCTAGAGGTAGCTTCATATTTTTGTATACTTTTAATGTTAGCAGATTTATTACACTTCCATTGTCGACTAATATTCTTTTGACTAGGAAATTCATTATGTATGCCTATTTGACTAAGGCATCCTTATGCAGAATTCTTATATCCCTTGCATCTTTTATTGATATAGATACTGAAATTGTTGGCTCTAATTTGTTCATTATGTATACACCATGACTTGGCCGTTTTCTTTTGCCATTGCTATCTCTAAATGATATCCCCCTATGAAATTACGTGTATTATGCCGGCTCTTACCTGTTTGGGAGACCCTTGCCCTTTCTATTTGTCCTTATTATCCTCTGAGTTATGCCTTTTTCTTAGGCTTTATTTTCTCTTGCAAATGGGACTAAAGTCTGGATCTCCTCTTTTTATGAACCTTTTGAGCGACCCCTTTTGAATTAATCTTTCGATCTCCTTTTTTAAGGTGTTGTCATTCATTCGTTTTATAACCAATATCTCTATGAAAGTCACATAATTTATTTTTATCTCTTCTCTTATATGATTTATCACTTAGCCTTTTAGGCCAGTTTAGCATTCCATGATTTTGTTTTACCCATATTAGTACCTTTGCTGGAATGGTGTTTAATAGGGTAAGCTGGAGTCTTTCCTTATTTTTGGGCTTCTTGTCATCTCTTTGTCTAGGAGAACTTTTTCTGTTAGGACTTTTTTTGTTAGAGCCATATGCCTTTATCACCCAATTTCCTTCATTTTTTTATATGGAGTTCTGGCAGATACCTTCTGTTGGCCTTACTTATATCATCTAAGGCTATGAATTGCCTTGCCCTATCCATTAATCCTTCGAAATCATATAGCCGATTGATTACCAACGAATTGTAAAGCCATGTAGTTTTTACATTATTCATCATCATGACTATTGTTACTTATAGATTCAAGTGTATATCTAATGTGACATCGTTGAATCTTTCAATAAATCCCTCAAGCTTTCATCATCTTTTTATATTATTCTTTGTAAGTCTCTTACTATTTTCTTACTTCTAAGTTGGACGATGGATCTTGTCTTAAATTTTTTCAATAACTGTTTAAAAGATGATATTAAGTCTAGAGGTAGGTCATGAAACCATTTTAGCATGTCTACTATCATTTTTCCTAGGAAAGCTCTACAAATTAAGGCATTGTTAAATGGTTACATATTAACAAGCATTAAATATTTAGATATGTGGTTCCTAGGATCGACTTTTCCTTTATACTCTTCCATTTAGATTTCCCTCTATCGTCTAAGGAATCTAACTTCTCAAATTTCTTGAGAAAAAAAGGGAATCTGTGCTTTCCTCAAATTATGGCTTCTTAAGGTTGCCTACTTTGTATTTTTTCACAAACTTTTTAAAAATACTCATCTATCTTGTGTTCTTCTTCTTCTTCCTTATCTAGCTTTGCCTTCTTTTTATGCCCTTTATGTGACTCTCGTGTTCTTGTACTTCCACTACTAGACGAGCTGGATGAATTGGTCGAGTTGCCTAATCAATGCTTCCTACAATACGTACTTCTTCCTCTCAAATCTTTAGTGGTCAAGGTTTCAGTAACATCTAAGGAAGAACATGAGTACTTTTTCTTTTTATGATGCCGATCCTTCCCTTGTTGCTTCCTCATGTTGAAGAATGCTTCCTTTTTTCACCTCTTTTAGATTTAGGTGTGGATTTAGGCACCAATTTCTAGATTGTTCCATGAATTCATGATGAATACATTCTTGAAATCCGTTCAAAGCTTGATCCAATTCGTTCTTTGTGATTGAGGTGATACCTTGAGATAAATTGTTTCCTTGGGATAACTTGTTGTTGTCTTCTTTTTTGCCAAAGCATGTAACCGTGAGCCTTCAAGTGTTCGTTCCTTACTTTTCAATCGATTGATTTGCTTCTTGCTGACTCATGGCTCTTAATGAAAGCACCAATTAATAATTATCAAATTACCTTAAGTTTTGTGAAGATGATTATTTGTTTGGGCTACCGGTTGTCGATGAAGTGAATAGTCACCCACAAACAACAAAACAAATGAGATCTAGCTCTAATTCTCTTGATATTAGTATTCTGATTCTTAAGTTAGCTGGGTGATCGAGAGTAGGGATTCTTAATAGCAAAATTAGATTGCATACATAATTATACGGCATTCATATTGTTACAATAAGTATTGTAATCCTTGTAGGATCTTACTTTCCCATCCATATAGGATATTAATTCCTCTATTACTTAGGCATATTTTATTTGTATATCTTATTCCTCATCTGAATAAAAATTTTGTTATGAGAAGAATCCTTATTCATGTATTATCAAGACTTATAACTTTCTAATCATATTTTTATCGTAATATTTTTTAATGTCTATTTTGCTCATATTAACTAAATTCATTTCAAAAAATGTTGTTGAAAACAGTCATGTAAATACACATTAAAATTATTCGAATATTTATCCTAAAAATAAATTCGGCTGCAGTTTATGAACCAAAATTTTTATCCATTTATCTTATGCAAAATAATAGATAGAAATATAGGGTGATTTTTTTTTTTTAAAAAAAAAGTAATACAGGGTGAAGTTGAAAAGGAGGGTTTTGGGACATCTGTGATGATCTAAGAACCTTTTGGAAAAGGCTTAAAGTTGTTTGATCTAGATCCTCCAATCAAAGCGCAACATTTTGCAATAATATTATATTATTCATCAAACTTTTTTTTTTTTCTCTTCTTTCTTTATAGTCTATAATAATTACCTCAAGTAGCTTATTTATGATGTTAATTATCATTTTTTTTTCTTCAAAAGAATGATGATTGAATCTTAGTTTTTCTTATATGTTATTATAGCTTATTCGTTCATTATTTTCATTATTAATTCATCGATCATCACTTTTGAAAAATAGAAACTCTGAGCCCACTGACATACCTATGCACTACAGTTGCATTAACAATCTAATTGAATTTGCAATTTAATTGATTACCTAATAATTGAATATTATATATTGTGATGATAATCTTTAAAAAATTAACGATTATTTCCTGAAAAAAAACCTCAAATATATAAAACAATAATTCTTTATACAGTTAATATATTTATAACATTTTACAAATGTGAAAACTCTTTTGATATCAAAAGTGAAATGCATTATTTTAATATTTTATTATCTTATTTTCTCTTTAAAAGGAAAGTTTGAAGTGAGGTTTGAGGACTCTTTCTCTCATATAAATATTAGAAGTGACCTTTTCATATACAACATCAACATAGAATCGATTTCAGGACTTTACTTAAGGGAATTCAATCTCTTATCCACTTGAACCAACGGTCGTTAGTTATTATTTTATAGTCTTTAATTATATAGCTTCTTTCTATAATTATGTTTCTTAATATTTAGAATTTAAAGCACAAATAGTTCCATAAAGATATTGGCAATATTAATATCAATCAAATAACAATTAAAAGGAGAAACAACTATGAATAAAAATTAAAATTGAAAATATTTATTTTCAAAAGATTCACCAAAAAAATAAAACACCTCCGAAAAAGGATAATCATTTTGTCTCCTCTTATTTTACAAAAATTAATTAGGAATCACGAGATTTTATTTTTTACTTTCACCAAAAAAAAATAATTTCACATTAAGAAGCCAAAATTGACAAAAAAAAAATATTGACAGTGTATATTATAATACCATATAGTTCTCCTATCTTCCTTTATAATAATAATAAAAAAAAAGCATCGCATTTTGAATTTTAGAACACATCACAATATTGACGAGGAAAAAAAAAGGGCAAGGAACACATCGTAAGATGCTTGTTCTCTGTGCATATAGACAAAGTCCTACCCGGTTTTATCTCTTTCAACATAATCCAATTCCCCAAAATGCCCTTACATCTGAAATGGCCCAAATGCCCTTTTACTTGAATGACCGACTTACCCTTGTAATCCACTTTTGGTCCCAGACCTAGTGCTCCGACCCCGAAATTGACCCTAATGCCCATAACACGTTAGACCCAAGAAGCCGGCAATTTGGACTGTTCTGGAATCCACAAAATACCGGTCAACTGTCCCTCCCTGTTTACACAGTCTCTCCTTCTTATAGCTTTGGGTTAGTCATTATGAGCAAATAAAAACCCATACATATCCTGCAAAAATACATACACAAGACATACAAATTAAGCTATGACAAAGCTTGATGCAGTATTCGATCTCCATGGCCAGGATCATCCATGAGAAAATGTCACAGATTTGTAGGAAGATAGTTCATGTAAATATTAAGTGGAGTATACTTGAACGTGTATCTGTTTTCAGGCAGTTTTTTCAGTTCATTTGGGATAGAATTCTTGCTTGCTCAATAGGAAAGCCTATTAGGTATCGCCGGCTTTCTCGCCGGCCTTCTTCTCCGCCGCCAGAGGCCATTGAATCCGGCGGGTTGTTTTCGTCGGAGGACCCTATTACGACGACGTTTAATGGGTATGGCTCAGATTCCGATTTAGTCTCTTTGAAGATCAGTTTGTTGGGTGATTGCCAAATTGGCAAAACAAGCTTTGTGGTAAGCATTATAGAGGTTTTTTTTTTCCTTTTTCTTCTCTTTTTTATTGTTTTGTATTGGAAAATTGTTTCACCGATTAAGTAAAATTAGCAGACTAATTCTTTTTTTTTTCCTCCTATTTTTTGAAAAAAAAAAAAAAAAATTTGAAGGTCAAGTATGTGGGGGATGAGCAGGAAAAGAAATGTTTGGAGATGACTGGATTGAATTTAATTGATAAAACATTATTGGTTCGAGGAGCCAGAATTACACTTAGTATATGGGATGTAGGAGGTATGTTCATCATGATTATAGCCGTACTTTTTTTATTTTCAGGCTTTTTTTAGTAGCCTTTTTTTTTTCTTCTTTTTTTTTTTCTCTTTGTATTAACATGGAAGTGTAGGTGATAGCAGGTCACTTGACCATGTTCCTATTGCCTGTAAAGATGCAGTAGCAATTCTATACATGTTTGATTTAACAAGTCGTTGTACTCTTAACAGGTAATTACTAGTTAATTTGTGTGAATAAAAATGGAAAATTTCAGATTTTAATACATAAATTTGTTGGTGTTTGCAGTGTTATTGACTGGTATAGCCAAGCTAGAAAATGGAATCAGGTAACAATTTCCTTTTTATAATCTGTTAACAATATGACTCTGTTCCAAGAAAAATTGCTGGAGCAGATTTACCATGATTTCTTCTATACAGCAATAATTATGATTTTATAAATGTACTTGTAGAATTTATAGTATTCCAGCCAAGAAAAGTACACTGTTGCGCTAGCTAGCCTCAAAATTAAAAAAGAAAAAAAATTGCTAATTGAAAAGATAGGCTTATGCCACTAAATTTCAGCTGAAGAGTGGTAGTCCTCAAATCGATGGTTCTTTATTTTTTTTATATATATTGTGTATTTATTTTTTCCTTAATTTTACCTTAAAAAGTGGAGATATAAAGTTGACGATAGACTGCAATGTTTTAATTTCGTATGTCGTACTATTGTTTACAGACAGCGATTCCAATTCTAATAGGAACCAAATTTGATGATTTCGTCCGGTTACCCCCCAATTTGCAATACACAATAGTTACTCAGGTAATTATTAACATAGTTTTCATTATTTTCATTATCATTTGGTTAATATTTCGAAAGCTTATTTCTTTTATTTCAAACTATTTGTGCAGTTAAAATGTATGTATTATTTGGATTGTCAAACTGAATATTTATACGTAATAATTGAGTTCCATAGATTAGTAGTAATACAAGATATATTACTTTGAGAATAGGCATTAGAAACTTAAGTTTTATTATTATTATTAATATCGAATACCGCTCTATTATGCTAAAAATATAGTAATAAATAAATATCAACATGGATTAAAGAATCTGACATTGAAAAATATCTTAATAACTATGTAATAAATCAAACATGGCCTGCAGCTATTATGCACATTAAATACAGATGGAATTGATAATTAATTTTCATGACTGTGACGGACCATTGAGTTGGCATGTGCATTTGAAGAATGTCTTTTGTTATGATTAATAAAAGACTTGTTTCAGTTTTTTCTTCTCTTTTTTTTTATTTGATTATTTTGAGGCTTCCGTTTCTCAATGTTTTCTACAAAATTGACATTTTCTGTCATTCCCTCTCTCCGCGTTTTAAGATAAGCAAAAGGGGCAAATAATACCCTGATTGTATGCAACTTTCTTCTATTCACTATAGTATATATATTACGTTACTTCGACCCATTTCAATTTCATTTTTAATTGTCGCTTTCAACTAGGTTACATGGATAAAATAAATAATTATTTACCATAATTTGTACAAAATACTCATTTTTTATTATTAAAAATGCTATATCTTCTTCAATTCTCTCTCTCTATAATATCTTCACCTTATTAATTATTTAATTTTTAGTCTAAATATAAAGAAAAAAAAGAAAAATATGTAATAAATATGAAGTTAATATTTTTAAATTATGTTGACTATTATTAAGGTTGAAATTCTTGTTATAATCTTAATAAATAAATAAATAAATAGTGCGTTATTTATGCAGGCAAGAGCATATGCAAAGGCAATGAAAGCTACCCTTTTCTTTTCAAGTGCAAAACATAACATAAATGTACACAAGATCTTCAAATTTATCATGGCCAAGCTCTTTAACTTGCCTTGGACAGTAGAGAGAAATTTGACTATTGGAGAACCCATAATTGACTTCTAAAGTGTACTTTAGCCACTGATTTTCATGTACATAGCAAAAGAGGAACAAAAATTGAAGAAGAGAACAAGCGAGCAGGAAAATTCAAACTCAGCTCATTGATTCCAGATGCTCCTTTATTATTATTATTATTTTTTTAATCTTTTCATTTTATTTTTCTTTTGATTTTATGCTCCATGTGTTGTAGGCATGGGGTTCCTTGATGTAAAAGAAGAAAAATACATGCAATATAAAAGAGGAGACAGTTTGCTTTTTTGCATTCTCCGTCCATATACCAGGTCAAACTTAGGATCTCATTTCTCTTTTATAATTAATTTAATAATGAAATATCAATTACTATGTACAGTCTCGTGCACTATTGGATCTTCAAGTGATTTTTGATTCAATAGTGCAAAGAATTATGCATGAGTGTGCTTTCATCCATATCAATTTCTCAACATAAATTATTTTAAAATATTAAAAACATAGAATGATCACAATTCCTTTTTTTTTTTTGAACCATTTAAAAGAATTTTACTCACTGTTTTCATGGTAACCGATACAAATGATCCATTCCAACATTTTTATTTAGTTTTAAAAGAAAATGAAGAAGTGGAGAATCAACCATTATTCGTTGGGCAATTATAAAATGTGATATGATTGCTTCCATTTTGCACATACAGCTATCAATTTAAAATTCCAGCAACGATATTTCGATTATAGCATAAGATTCTTTAGTTTTATAACATACACCACTTTGCTGTCATTCTTAAACTACTATAAGAAAGAAAAATATTCATTTCTGGTATGCCTTTTACCTCTTATTAGAAATCAATATTCTTTTCATGCCAGCGAATGAATCCGACATTATGATATGCAAGGGAATAAAGGAAAAATATATAATAAAAATAACATTTTCAACATGAATAAATCAATTATCAATTAACTAAGTAGTGGGTCACAGTAGTGGTCTGTAAATTTTACATGTTTAATAGTGAAAATAGTGGATATTTATTGTTACTAAAAATTAATTAATGACATTAGTGGGTTAATAAAGTTGGTGGGATAAGTAAATATCTTAGTTTGCGTCATCACTTATAAGCCAATAAATAGGCCATTTAATTTGTTTCATTAGTGTGGAAAATCTGCGACAATTTGTGGCAACAAATTTCATATTTTGTTCAATCCTCAAAATTTTTCCAACATTTTATATTAGAGCTATTCTTAATTGTGGGTCTGTGAGAAAATAGAGAGAAAATGGCTTCAAACACTTTTCTTTTGGTTTCATCTCCCATTTTCATAAGAGAAAATTGTCAATTATGGGCTATAAAAATGAAGACATATTTACAATCTTTTGATTTGTGCAATGTGATTGAAAATGATGGTGAAATCTCACCATTATCAACACATCCAACTTCAGCTCATATTAAGAGCTAGAATGAAGAAAAAACTAGGAAATTCAAAATAAAAACTTGTATGTTTAGTTTTTGTTGTAATTTTCACCAATATCATGGTATGAAAAACTGTAAAAGAAATATGGAATTTGTTGAAAAATGATAGTATTTAGGTAATGATAATAAATTCAAGATTATCGCCATTTGAATAAGAAACGGAGATAAGATCCATACTCCAATTAGTAGTTCACACAAAGTAGGAGACTATTCCTAACAGAACTCCTAAAACTAAGGAACTAATTCCTATTAGGATTATATGCCTAAACTACCTATAAATACCCAAGGTATGCCCTTATACAAATCACTTGAATTCTTTTAATCTATTTGAGAATTCTTTTTCTGACTTAAGCATCAAAGTGCCATCAACCGAGACCCCGGTGTCTTTATTTCTGATTTTGTAGCTGTTTGGCAACAACAGAGATCTCTAAGTTATCAATTTGGTGCAGTGAACATGGACCTAATCTCTATTTTTGCTAACAATGAATCCTAAATCAAGCAACATGGCTCGCAATGAAAAACACTTAACTCTTATCGGCGGGTCATATATAGGAGCCAATAATACTGCTTTGAATACAACACTAGTAAACACAAACATTGCCCTGATCATAGCCATTAATAATTTGATAGTAGTCACCCATCAATTGCAAGAAGGAATGGATTTTCTACTGCAAGATGCCCAGGAAAGACAAAGGATAGCTGAGCATGCCGACAAAGATTTTGCTAGAACTATTTGAGAAAGGTCAGTAATTGACGACTCTGATCTTGAGTGGCATGATATAAAAGAGATGGAAGCGAGCGACACAAACAAAGTTAAACGCCAAGCAAACAAAATCAATAATGACATAAAGAGGCAAAAGGAAGAAGCAATTGTGGCAGTCAGATCCCTTCTAGCTAAAGAACTAATTGATGAGCTGATATTGCTCACATTTCGTCTACCTAATCTCGACAAATATGATGGAACAACCAACCCTAAAAATCATGTGGCAAGTTTTAGAAAGGTGATGCTATTGTAAACATCTAAAGACTCGGTGTTGTGTAAAGTTTTTTTGACCACCTTAAGAGATATCGCCGATAATTGGTTCGATGATTTACCTCAATTCAAAACCCTATTTGTGAACAAGTTTTATCATACAATTCTAGATAAGAAGACTATAGCTGATCTATAAGAGGTAATACAAGAGGAAGGTGAGTCCTTGAAATCCTATATTGAGAGATTTAATAAAGTTGCCATGTAGATAAATAACCTAAACTAGGAAAAGGCGATTATGGCTTTATCTAGAAACACAAAGATGATGTCTTTATTTAATTCATTACGCAAAAATTCTCCCACAATGTAACACCTTCTGCCTATTCTCGAAGAAAATAGGCAGAGTGTGCTACTTCCCGAGAGGTCACCTATCCTTAGATTTTCCTAGAGGCCTTTTGTTTAACTTCTACTTGGGTTTCTCCTATTCAGTATGGAGATTTTATTAATAGATCCAGTGATCTGTGGTGAACCCCCCAGGCATATGACACTCACAGGCTTGATCTTACTGCCAAATATCAGCGTAGGCTGGTATTATAGCTAAGAACTTGTTTCACACAATTATAGGCGATCATGTTGGTTGACTAGACATCATACCATGTAACTACCCATAGTAACATGCACGAGTGGCTCTATCTACTAAGACATCACAATCTAATCAGACAATATCATACATGGACAGTCTTTGGCTACACTGCTGGTCGTCCTTATCATACCTTCCAAATCTACCACCTCTGCATCGGGCACCTGATACGCTGAGTATGCTTTCAGTGGTGAATTTAACTAAACATACCATGTATCGTAAACACAAGCATACACACAAGAATCCCCTAACATCGTCTACTTATTATTTTATATCTCTCTATCAATATTTCCTATTGTATTCCTTGTCTTATTAAACCAATGGTTTAAGACTAATTATGGATTGACTCATTGTATCTCATCTGGATCATTAACCTAGGAAGTTGAGACTATTTTAACTATGCTTACTTGTGATTTCTCCCAACTTGTATCATACACCCTTACTTTTTCAAAACCTGCGTTACATGCTTTACATAGTTTATCTATCTGTTCTTACCATTTCTTGATCAATCTATGCCATTAAGCCCTTTTTATCTTATTTACATAGGTTACTTTTTGCTTTACTTGTATTAGGTAATTCTTTCTAGGTTTTTCTAGGAAAGTCTTATATTTTATTTACTTTTTATAACTCATTTCACCATTTTATGTTCCCATGTTTTATCACCATTCCATCAATCCTTTACTTCTTTTAGATATCATACTAAGATTACATAAGTTTATTCAATCTCTCTTTACGGCTTATCTCTTATTCTTAATGTATTTACTCATAGGTTATCTCAATTATGATGATCAAGATCCTAGTTCTTTCATTAATATCATTAAATCTATTCAAGTTCTTTAATTAATCCATTTACACCCACAAGGTTCAGAAAGAACTCCCAACCACTAGATAATGAGAATCACATTGTGCAGTGGCCCCTATTTTGGGTCTCGACAGCTGCACCTACCCAGTCCGAGAACTAGACAAAATACTAAGCTGTATAGTGGCCCACATTTTAGACTTCAGTGTCTATACACACCCTTTGCCCGATGGCAGGGATTAGTTCCTAAGAACCTCCCAATATCCGAAAGGCAGATAGCAGGGATCAGTCTGAGGACCTCCCAACATCTGCAAAGGGGATAGCAGGGATCAACCCTGTAGGACCTCCTAATATCCCAGGACACATACCATCATAAGCAAAGCATCAGGTGGATAGCAGGGATTAGCCTCGTGGGACCTCCTAATATCCATAAGTGGGTAGCAAGGATCAGCTCATAGGCCTCCCAATACCTGGAACATGCAGGCTCAAACCAATACTCAGCGGCTACACTCGCCATGCACAGGCTAAAATCCATGCAGACTCAGCCTCTGGTAGCTGCTAATCCTTAGTTGATCAGTCAACCTATCTAATGTATAAGCAACCAGTAGCCCATATTCCCTTTTAATTACTTTCAGTCATTATGTTTATTATCTGAATAAAACCCATTATCTTTATTGATCCTCTCACTTCATTTGTTAGTTAAATTCCATTTAATATTCCTCTAGTTTCATTAAGTTACCATATCCTCAATTCAAGTTTCATTATTTCCCTTAATCTCATTTGAGTGTCTTTTATCTCGTCATGTATTTAGTTCTAGTTCCTTTCCCTTGCCAAAGTATACCCGTTTTACCTCACTTCCATTTATATCAAAATATTTTATCCTATAGTTTCATGTTACCTTATCCTTATATCACATTACCATAACTTAGTTCTCAAGTTTAGTAATTTACCCTGACTATTATTATATTTACAATGATATGTTACTTCCTGCAGTGTTTGGGATATTAACTCAATATAGCTTTAGAGAATTTTGTACAATAATTGTGTCCTGCACATATCCTTAGGTCTCTGTTAATTAAAATCCCCCTTTTGTATACTGAATTCCACAAAAATACCATTTGTTGGTTTTTCTTAAATTCTGTTCATTCATTATTTGTGTATTAATAATTTCTTACCTTATCTTCTAATTTATTCCTTTAACCTTTTTAATAATTTTTTAGTTCTATTCCCATTTATATCCCTTAATCAGACTAACTAATCATCTTATGGTTCCACCAATTATTTATTTACATTATGTTCAAGTCGATGAGACTCAGTTATTAACTTATTTTATCTGACTATATTTTTAGACAATTATGGGTCATCGTCAATTCCCTAGATAGTTATAGGTCTTTTTTACGCAAAGGTTACTATTCATTTGGTAACTTTTTCTTACCAACCTCCTAGTAAATTTCACTTCTCTTTCACCTCAACCCATTATATCCTCAGGTAATCTATACCATCCAACATTTTACTCATCTTAGCATATTTAACCATCATTTTAAAACCTAAAATTCTAAACACCCTACCTTCATTAAATTCCCATCTTTTCACCTAACATTTTTCACTTTACTTATTATATGCCATAACCTTATATATCCACCTTACATACATTATCACTACACCATACTTTATTCATTCCTTTCACATAACCCTACAATTTCTTATTCATTCCATGTCACTCACATGTTACACACCATGTTGCCATCCTACATCCCATGCATTCATGCCATACATCTATAGTCATACCATGACATACATGATATACACCTAGTCATACATGTATCACATACCTACTCATCCCTTCCACATTCGAATCACATCCATATCATCTTATATCCTCAAATTACACATCCTAGCATACATTTCACATACACATCAACATAAACACTTATCCAACTAACACTTCCATACACACACCCAAAGTTTCAATCCTAATTTTCCTAACATACAAAGTATGTTTCAGTTAAATTCACTTACAGTAGGCTCCCAGTCATGTCGAAGCCATTCTTGAAGCACCAATTTCATTTTCCTCCCCCTTGGTCCACCATTTCTCAAACTTCCATATTAAGGTTTCACCTTAAAAAAATTCCTACAAAATTATACATGGCTCCAAATTAAAATCTTTCTTCATGGATAACATCTACACCTCAAAATACTTCCTAAGAAAAATGAAAAACCTTGAAAAGAATCACTTACTCACTAAAAAGGCACTATTCATCAAGTGCTCATATCTTCATTTCTAGACATTCTTTTCCACTTCTATAAGTTGGAATAGCTTCAAGGAGTCATAGAGGTCAAGAACTATATAAATTTTAGGGGATTTTGGGATGGGAAGAGAAAGAAAGAAGTGAGAAATGGAGGTGCTCCCATGGCATAAATGGCATCGGCTTTTTGCTAAAATG
>CANXYI011684133.1:0-17888 GCA_948208565.1 Hura crepitans
GGCATTACTAGGAACTCATAATGACCATGTCTAGTCTTGAAAGCCATCTTATGTATATCTGTGTCTTTTACTCTCAACTGATAATACTCAGATCTAAGATTAATCTTAGAGAAGACACCTGCCTCTCTATGCTGATAAAAAAGATCATTGATCTACAATAAAGGATACTTGTTTTTGATGGTGACTTTATTCAACTGCCTGTAATCCACACAAAGTCTCAAGGAACCATTCTTCTTCTTGACAAACAAAGCCAGTGCTCCCTATAGTGAAACACTCAGTCTAATGAACCCTTTGTCAGGAAGCTCTTACAACTGTATCTTTAACTCCTTCAACTCTATAGGAGCTATCTTATACAGAGCTATGGAAACTAGTGTTGTGCCTGGCATCTTCTCAATGCCAAACTCTAACTCTCGTTCTGGTGGCAACTAGGTTACTTATCTGGGAAAACATCCTCAAACTCAACCAAAATAGGAATCTGAATTGCTTTTGATACTTCCTTTTCAGTGTCAACCATATATGTAAGGTAAGCTTGACAACCCTTTCATAACATCCTTCTAGCCACAACTACTGATACTATATTAGCCATGCAATATGATCTTTCACCTATCACTGTCACTTATGATCCATCACTAGCTTATAATATGATCCTCTTTTTTTTACAATCCACTATAGCATATACTTGGACAACTAATCCATGCCTAAGATAAGGTCAAACTCATTGAACGGCAATTCAATGAGATCCACTAAGAAAACATGTCCTTGTACTGACAAAGGACAATCTCTGAACACTTTGTTCATAATGATGTGTTATCCAATCAGATTGTTAATCATTATATCAAAACCAAGGTCGTCAAACACTAAACCCCAATCTATAACCCGTGCTATGTAGATATAAGAATGTGTGGACCCTAGGTTTATCAATGCTAAAGCAGGTAATTCAAAGGTATGAAATGTACCTGCTATAACATTTGTGGCATCTGCTTAATAGCTCGAATGGCATATTGCTTGGCTAGAGCTCTACTCTCTAACTTGTCCTTTGGACTTGCCTTAGCTCTACTCCTAGCATCTCTCTTATCCTGCTTCTACAAAGAGTCATATAGTCTCACTAGAAAATCTCTTTAAAAATGGTGTTTGGAACCATAACTCGAGCATACTCTCATCATGGTCTTCTAACAAACACTAAGATGTTTCTTGTGATAAGTCTGACAATTTGGTATCAGAACACTACCAGTAGTAGATCTAGGAACACCTAAAATTTGAGTCTATGCTCTAAAACCCTATCCTAATCTATGAGATTGATATGATTTCTTGTCCTAATGATGCTTAGACTAACCCATTTTTTATCTTTTCTCAGCTGTATGACCAAAACTGCAATGTCCTTGGCCAAAGGACCTCTTCTTAAAGCTATCTCTCTTTAACTTTAGTTGATTCACCATCTCAGTGGTATGATAAGCTACTATTAATGCTAAAAAGTCCTTGATCTACATTGGTAAAACTTGTTGCATAACATCTAAATTTAGCCCTTTCTTAAACTTCTTACAGTGGTCTTCTTCTATAGTCACCACTGCCTTAGCATATTTGCTCAAGCAAGCAAACTCCTTCTCATACTCGAATATTGTCCTATGCTTCTACCTCAGATCCTTAAACTCCTGATACTTTTGATCCAAGTAATGCTCAGTTATATACTTCTTCTTAAATTCTTTAAGAAAGAACTCCCAAAATAGATCATTAGCCACCTTATACTTTGTAGTGGCCTCCCACTACTTCAAAGCTTCCTCTGACAACATAGAAGTAATGTATGCAGTATACTCCCCTTGAGGAGACTTTAACTATTGCATAATCCTGAGCATTTAATCTAACCAATACTCAGCTCTACTTAACTCTTCTTGTTCTTCACCCTTGAAGTACTTAGCCCTATTCTTTAGTAGCCACTCTATGTATGTCTTCTAGAAAGCTTGTTACTCTTGAGGTACTAGAGGTGAAGCTGTGTGTACTGTAGCAACTACAGTTGCAGCAATCGTAGCAACTGTCATTGCCTACCCAATAGACTCTAATGTAGTCTTTAGCCAAGCTGACTGACCCTGCTATCCAAGTGCAACATGTCTTGTATAACTAGAGGTCACACACTCTAGTTATGCCCCTTCATGTGCAATAGTCATAGGAGCATGGCTCTCTACTTCTTCCTCTTTGCTTCAAGTCGTACTATAGATTATCTCCATATCTATAGATAACAGAAAGAAATTATGAGCCTCATATGTAATAGTATTATGATGTAAATATATTACAGTGCCCTTGTGTAACCCATAGGTTTAGAGGAAAACCTAAACTGGAGCTCTGATACCACTAAGTGTAACACCCTCTACACGGTTTGTTCACCGAACACAAATAAGGAGCACCACTACATACCGATATTCGATTTTGCATACCCGTAAAACCTGATTAATTAAAAAAACTTTTGATTAAATAAATAATAAACCAATTTCTTGACATGTAGAGTTGTAAAAACATTGAAAATCAATTGGAATACATATCGAGGTAAACATTAGGGTCATCGTGTCGAAAATCTAACAGCATAATGGCTATACCGAGACACTTTCTCAAATTTTTACCTACATAAAAACACTTCTAAAACATCAAATGATGCATCTCCAACTCCAATGGGTCCTCCTAATCCTCCAAATCACAAAACAAACACTATGAGCCTCAGGCTCAACTCAGACAACATTCTCACATGCAATATCATAATTTATCACAAGCCCAATCCCTCCAGAATCATAGGAGCACACTACTACTATTACGTTTACATCATTATGCTAATACAAAATGATTAAAAATACCTATATAGGGGCTATCTTCAAAAGTATCCTGTGGTTCAGAAGCTTTGGCTCTAATCTGCTACTAGTTACCTACGCATTGTAAATAGGCACTGAGTTAAGCTTTCGCTTAGTGGTGTAATCACTTTAACCAGATATAGTGATTTTAAGAATACATTTATGCAATATGTGTCAAGTGAGTCATATTAATCCATACATATGTATACTTTATGATAACAAGATAATTTATGCAATATAAACTCTTCATTGCCTTTAGTAACCCGAAAACTACATGATGTTTACACTCATCGCATAATCACTTTCATCATGAATAAAAATCAATTGTATGCATAAAATATTCATGTATTAGTCAAAAATATACACGTACTTCATATCACATAGTAATGAGCATAAGATATGCATTATGATTCATAATCACCCAAACATGTTATTTTCGCATATTTGAGTCTCAAGACCCTATATGTATCAAGCCATCAACATTACGAGTACAAATTCAACATTATACCATATACATCAATTAAATGGGCTTAACCCAACATTATACTAAATATATATATATCATGCATAATGAGTCATTTAAAATGCACCTAACATTATTTTATGCTTATTTATGCTATAACCATAATTATCTTTTTTATTATAATTATTTGTTTAATTTATGCCCATACTAATGAGAAAACTATCCAAGGCTAGATAACAGATAACGGTTTACTCGAAGGTGCTTAAATAGTGTGCCTAAAGGCACTAGTATCTGTGGATACAAAACACATCAACTCGAAGGTTCGCACATATGTAGTGCTAAACAGTGGCTCGAAAGCCTGATGCCCATCGACACAAAAATATGCATCATGACTTGAAAGCCTATTACCCAAAGGTATACATTGTAGATGCTAATCCTAGTTGACAAGGCTCATACGGGTTTCAAAACACCAATTAGGCATACCTCTTAGGTGTAAAAGCTAGAAAACTTAGTAAGAAACATAAACTTGTATCTTTATCATTATTTCATTATTAACAAGCATAGTAGTGTCAAATGTATCATGATTGTGCATAGCTATCATATTTCACTTAACATGTCATTTTATACACTTTTTCAATATATAGCGACATGTATGAATTATATGCCACATACGTATCAATAAGCCATACAACATGCAAATTGGCATTCAGCCAACACCAAGTATGCACACATACTTTAGTCATCATAAATGCACATTTGGAATGGCACTTTGGCACAAAACACTATATCCGAACCATTTATGTATATAACATCATATTACGACATCATAGGGTCATATAACCACAAAAGCTAACAAAACATCATTCTAGGACCATTCAACCCCTATACACCCACTATGCATTGCATTTTATGTCATGAAATAACTAACAATAATGTTATACACGTAAATAGACCTTAGTCACATACCACCTCACTATATGTCTAAAATTCACATAATACCATTTATCCCTTAATTACTTCATAAATGTACATCACACTTGTATAACATGTTCTAGGCACCTTATTACATATATGTAACATAAATAATAATATTTATATCAAGCATATCATTTATTAGGCATTTGTGCAATTTATAGCATTTATGACTATGATGTGACAATATGGCATATTGATTTTCGTGCATTTATTCTCTAATTAAGGTGATTATACATACCAAAATGAGTAACATGGGATGCCCAAAGCTAGCCTAAGCCTTCTCCTTGGCCCAGGAGGCTGGGGTCGATGCCTTGCCTATGAATTCAAAAGGGGATAAATTTTAATACATAATATAAAATAATTTGCATATTAAAAAAATATTATGAGCCTAGATATACCCTCTATAACACCCTAGGATCCCATGAAAAATAAAATTTATAGAAAAGAAAAACTAGTGAGAGAAGGTTACTATTTACCTCGAAATTCTTCTCGATTTTTTCTCGAAATACTTTGCCGTTCTCAATGATTTTAGTGTCCACGGACTCATCTCAAGATGCTCATTGTTATGGGTATAAGTTCATTTGAGTAGGTCCTTCTATGGAGGAAGAAATCAAAAGGGAGAGAGGAGAGGTAGAGGTCAAGATTTTGGGGTGGAAGAGGTGGGTATGGTGCATGGTATGGTGTTATCCACAATTAATTTTTCCTTTGTTTTAAAAATTATTATAACCGATAAGAAAGTTGATTTTTCCCCATTCTTATCCCTAAAATTCCATAAATTGAAGCCCTAAATCCTCTCAAAATCTTAAGCCCAAACTATGACAAAAACTTAAAAAATTAATGTATTTTATATCCTGAAAATTCTATAAAAATACTTCTCGATCTCAAAAAATTCTGATTCCAAAGCTAATAGACTATTCAAAATATTTGAGTATTAGGTTGTAATATTTTTAGATTATTTTGAGCAACTTTTTATTTTATTTATGATTCAGCTTTGCTTGTGGCATTATTCATAGGACACTACCATAAAATATTATTTAACATTTTCAACCGTTTAAAAGACTTCGAATTGGCTTCAAAATTTGCCTAAAATTCTCTCATAATTAATACTACCCATTGGTACTTTTAGTGTGACTCAAGTTTTGGGAATCTTCATGAGAGTCGGGATTATCTGGTCATTATAGTTATACTAAGGGAAATGGCATGAAAATGTTAATGTTATATGTACAATGTTATGTATGATAAGCATGATAATGAGAGCATGTCTAGCTTAGTTAGTTGGCATGAAATAAGGCAATATATATATGTTTAAAGATGACATGAAATGTGGTTAATAATTAGCATGAAAAATAAACTTAAACTTGGCTAGAAATAAGGCATGAAAAGTGGCTTATAATTTTCCTTTAATGGCTATGGCTTGTAAATAAATAATGTGATTAAATTATGTCCCTAAAATGGCTATTATACTATGACTACTTAAAGTGGCATATATGCCTATGTTTTGGCCTTTTAAGTGGCCTAAGTGTTGCTAGCTTTAGGCTTATGAATGTATGAAATAAATAGTGAAAACTGCACTGGAAAATAAGGTGAATGAGCCTTAAACTACTTGTCGCAAAGTAAAGAAAGATACTTGAACCCATAATTCACATAGACAGTAATAGGAAAAAAAAATGGTAACTCAATGTGAAATAAAATTAGGGAAATTATGAGTTAAATATGGGTTATGACAATGCCTAAAAATACTACCATAAAGATGACCCATAATTGTCTGGTAGGGCCTATAACTATCTAGGCTAAAATTTAACTGTGATAAAATTAATATTATCTATTTTTGACTTAGGAATATTATAAAAAGTTGATTAGTAAAGAAATGGATATAAATTATGGTTAAGTGGCCCATTAGTTAGACATCCATTAGATGGGTTAACCAGTTAACTTACGGATTTTTTCAGCAGCTGCTACACCATCTATATTTTAGACAAGGCTAGAACAGTAGTGAAGGTCCCTATTAGGACCACTGTACTAGTCTATTGGATAGACAGCTTCCTACCCTTGCCACCTGATGCAAGTAT
Organism: Hura crepitans; assembly: GCA_948208565.1. Lineage (NCBI taxonomy): Eukaryota > Viridiplantae > Streptophyta > Magnoliopsida > Malpighiales > Euphorbiaceae > Hura > Hura crepitans. The sequence goes on from CANXYI011684133.1 coordinate 6,339, forward strand.
TAATTTTTACCAGCATAGCAACTTAGGTCCTAGAGGGCCACTACACTAGTCTGTTGGATATACTAGTCTATTAGGCAGACACAGTTACCTTATCATTGATCTCTTAAATAAGGTCAGTACAGTGGTGAAGGTCCTGGAGGGCCATTGTACTAGTCTGTTGGATAGACCAGTCTACTAGGTAGACCACACCTCATTATCTATACCTTGGGTGCTATAACTTAATAAGGCTAGTGCAGTGGTCAGGGTCTAGAATATAGACCACTACACTATTTTCTTCCTTCTAGATCCAGTGTAGGTAAGTGTCGTCTTTCTAGACAAGCCAGCTGAAATAAATTAAGTAAGAACAATATAAATTACTAGTGACATTGAAATATAATATAGGGGTATTTTATTAATTTTACATGGAAAATATTTATTAGCTTAATAATTAAAGACCATGCATGCAATTGTTAATAATGATCTTAAAACTATAATTTACATGAGTTAAAATGATTAATTGGAAAATTTACTGATAGGGACACCATAAGGGCAATTGGTAATTTTACATGTTAATAACCTAAGTTGTACTTTAAAGTTAAAACAAGATAAGAATATGATTACTTATGCATGAATAAACTATTGGACATGTTTTAAATGCTTGAATTCACCATTGAGTATATTATATACTTAGCATAACTATTTTGGTGTGCAGGTAACCAAAACAAGGACGTAGCCTTGTAAAAGTGTGCAATGAAGTTTAGAGGTTATTCATCAAAAGGTGGATAATGTATATTGTGTATAGTTTTGCACTCTATGTACTTAGGTGGGAAATGGGTGTTATGTATATAAGGGACACAAAATGTAATTATGTGAGTAGAGACTATGTTGTAATTAACTAGTTAATAATCATTATATGAATATATGGCTTGTGTTGATGTTTTGCGAGCCTGAGGCTATAATTTGTATTGTTCTTGATTGTGGCCTGAAGCTTGTGTTGCTATTGATAGAATGGTGATATTAGGTTGATATCTAGGGGACTAAAAGGGTCTAAGAGATTTGAGAATCTATTATAGAAGTGTTTTACAGGTCAAAATTTTTGGGATAGTGACCCATATAACCGTTTTGCTGCTGAATTGAGGAAAAAACTAATTGGTTAAGAATTTCCCCATATTGGCATGAACATGTTAGCATAAACCTAAATGAATAGTAAAAATAGATAGAACTGAATATAGAGTCAAATAGGATTAAATAGTGCAGAATAAGTAAAAGTTAAATGAATGACCATGGGAGAAATCTAAGGATAGGTGACCTACTAGGAAGTGCACTGCCTATTGGGTTTCTTCAGGAATTCAGTAAGGGGTGTTACATTTTGTGGTATCAAAGCATAGGTTTAATGTTCCTAGGTAGTGTAAATGAGTGAAACTATCTAGGGTTATATTCCTCTGAACTGTCATATTGCATAAGGCTGATAAGTAAGTCCTTTTGCAATAAAGATATGACTAATCAATTACCCGAAGAAGGGGCCAAGGAACTAGCTTATTTTACAACCATATCTATATAGGGGGTAGGCATGGCATTAGAACCTAGCCCTAGTGATGCTACATAATAGCCATAGCCATAAGTGCCTAGTTAATAGCAAGTAGAAGTACCTCTTATTCTAGTACAATAAGAAGTTGTCTTGCCTAGACATACTACCACTACTGCTAACCCACCTCTACTATCGGCTCCCCTATAGAAGAATCTATTTAGAAAGGCTAGAAGCATTGAGAGCTACTGACTACTTGGGGAGGAAAGAGGTCGATACTATTGGAATTGAATGCTAGATAAATAGGACATTCAAAATATTGAAACAGTTAAATTGTATAGAAGGAGAGAAAATGTAAGAGATTTTCGAATGGGGTTGAATGTATGAGTTGAGAATATAAATAGTAAACCCTAGAGAGAGAAAGATTTAGCAGTGCTGGTAGTTGCTGCATATGGTATGGAAGAACTAATATAAGAGAAGAGATAAGCAGTCTATATCTCAGCCTAGGCCCAGCCTCAGTCAAGGTATTAGGGGTAGAGGTAGGCATAGTATAATAAACTAATACAAGTCTTCACCAGTAAATCTTGATTACTTTTTCAAGCTAATAATGGTTCTGGTATAGTAAGTGATAAAAATGACTCCCCAACATGTGATACTTGTCAAAAGAGATATTAGGGGTTATGTGGATTGGTTAAAAGAGGAAAGTGTCCTCTAGTGATGCATTAATGTCAATTTTTTACTAAGCTAATCGAGCTACTACTTCACGAGTTGATGTGATACTAGAAATAGATTGGTTGACTAAGTATCAAGCCATAATTGATTGCTAACATAAGAAATTGATGCTCTAGATTGTAGAGGGTCAATTAATGATAATAGATGGTGAGAGAAGTCTTCTGAACAATCTTATCTTCGCTGTTAAAGCACAAAAACTTCTCTAGAAAAGGTGTGAGGCATATATGGCCTATGTTATTGACCTAAATGTTTCTAACTCTAATTTGGCACATATTCCAATTGTTTCTAAATTTCTTGATGTATTCTTTGATAAGCTATCAGGCTTACCACCTCAGAGGGAACTAGAATTTGAAATTGAGGTATATCCTAGTACAACTCTAATATCCATTGCTCATTATCAAATGACACCTGTGGAATTAAAAGAACTGAATGTATAGCTGTAAAACCTATTAGACAAGGGTTTTATCAAACCTGATGTATCTCTTTGGGTAGCACTTATACTATTTGTAAAGAAGAAAGATGGGTCACTCAATTTATGTATTAATTACAGGCAGCTGAATAGGATGACTATAAAGAATAAGTATCCATTGCCCAAGATAGATGATCTCTTTGTTCAGTTAAGAGGTGTAAGTGTATTTTTTAAGATTGATATAAGATTTGGGTATCATCAATTGAGAATTAAGGAAGCTGACATTCCTAAAACTACTTTCAAAACCCGATACGGGCACTATGAGTTCTTGGTGATGCCATTTAGGCTTACCAATGCACTAGCAGCTTTTATAAATCTTATAGATAGAGTTTTTCAGCCTTATCTTGATCAATTTTTAGTGGTATTCATAGATGATATTATGGTATATTCAAAAAACAAGGATGAGCATAAGCAGCATCTCAAGGTGTATGTTACAGATCCTGAGAGAGAAAAAGTTATATGCCAGGCTCAGTAAGTGTGAGTTTTAGCTGAGTGAAGTTGCTTTTCTAGGGCACATAGTTTTAGTAGAAGGAATCAAAGTTGACCTTAGTAAAGTAAAGGAAGTGTTAGAATGGGAACCACCTAGGAATGTAACTGAAGTGAGAAGTTTTCTAGGGTTAGTTAGGTATTACATGATATTTGTAAAAGGTTTCTCCATTATTGCCACTCCTTTAACCAAACTTATTAGAACAAATGTGAGATTTGAGTGGGATGATAAGTGTCAAGATAGTTTTGAGCGATTAAAAAAATGTTGACAGAAGCTCCTATCCTAATTCAAACTGAACAGGGTAAGGATTTTATAGTGTATAGTGATGCTTTATTGAATGGCTTGGGATATGTGTTGATGCAGGATAGGAAGGTAGAGCTAGATGTTATTATTTTTGCTTAGAAAAATGGAGGCACCATTTGTATGGAGAGAAATGCAATATATATATATATCATAAAAGCTTGAAATATCTCTTTACTCAGAAGGAACTAAACTTGAGATAGAGAAGGTGGTTGGAATTGATAAAGGACTATGACTGCCTAATTGATTACCACCCAAGAAAAGCAAATATGGTGGCAAATGCTTTGAGTAGGAAGTTTATCATGACTCTAAAAGCTATAAATGTCAGGCTACAGTACACTTCAGAAGATGTTGTGTTGGCTAAATTAGAGATGAAACTAGATTGAGGAAAACCATGTGAAGGATAAACAACTAGTTCAGATGGAAAGTAAAGCTAAAGAGGGGAAGGCACATGGTTGAGTTGATAGAAGATAGGTGTCTGCATTATCAAAATGGGTTGTGTGTACCTAGTACAAATGACTTGAGGTTACAGATACTAAAGGAGGCCTATAGAGCTCCTTATTGCATACATCTTAAAAGCATAAAGATGTACTTATGGAGCTCCTTATTCCATGCATCCTAGGAGCATAAAGATGTACTTAGACCTGAAGTCTCATTATTGGTCGCCTAATATGAAAAGAGATGTGGCAGAGTATATTGCAAGTTGTTTGAAATGCAAATAGGTGAAAGTTAAACATCAGGTTCCTTCTAGACTATTGCCTCTTACAACAATACTAGAGTGGAAATGGGAAAAGGTGACGATGGATTTTGTGATGGGTTTACCTTTGATTATAAGTAAATGTGATGTTACATGGGTGATTATTAATACATTAACAAAAATAGCTCACTTTATCCTTATTAGAACGGATTACTCCTTAGAGAGGCTAGCTAGAGTATATATGGATGAGATAGTTAGGTTACATACTGTGCTAGTGACTATCATTTCTAATAAGGATCCTTACTTCCCTTCAAAAATTTGGAAGAAGTTGTAAGAAGCCTTAGGCAATAGAGTTGCCTAAAGCATAACTTTCCATCATTAGACTGATGGACAGTCAGAGAGGGTGATATAGATACTTAAAGATATGCTACAAGGATCTACTATTGAGTTTAAGGGTAACTGGGATCAATACCTAACTTTGGCAAAGTTAGCCTATAATAACAGTTACTAGTCTAACTTAGGAATGGTCCCATATGAAGCATTGTATGGCAGACGATATAGAACTCTCTTATGTTTGAGTGAAGTAGGAGAAAGTAAGATTTCTAGTGTAGATTTAATCAAAAGTGAAGATAATTAGGGAAAGGCTAAAAGTAGCTGTGGATAGATAGAAATCATATGCTAACTTGAAGCGGAGAGATATTGAGTATATAGTGGGTGAAAAAGTATTTCTAAAGGTTTCTCCATGGAAGAAAGTGCTGAGGTTTGGGAAAAGCGAGAAATTGAGTCCCATATTTATTAGACCCTATGAAATTACAAAAAGGGTCGGACTCTTAGCATACAGGCTAGCATTACCAACTGAGTTACAATAGATACATGATGTTTTCCATGTCTTTATGCTTAAGAGGTATAAATAGGATCCATCATATGTGATTCTGATGGCAGATATTGAAGTATAGCCTGATTTGAGTTATAAAGAAGAATTGATATAGATTTTGGCTCGTGAAGTAAAGCAGTTGCAGAATAAGTCCATACCTCTGAGTAAAGTGCTATGGAGATACTATAATACTAAAGAAGGGAGTAGGAAGAACAAATGAAATCTTAGTATCCTCACTTGTTTGCTCCAGGAAATTTTGAGGATGAAATTTTTTAGAGAGGGGAAGAATTGTAACGCTCGTGTTTCGAGGCTCTATGAATAATACTACTAGGTCTACGAAGTATGCCTAAGGTGCTCGGTCACTTGCACGTAAATTAAGGTAGTGGCACGAGTCATGAAACTTCGAGGGGCTTTAAATTGAAGAAAAAGGAAAATTTTAAAAATTTAGTAGAACCAATAATTCATTTCAGACTGTAAGCTATCTATTTGTGCAATAAAAATTTTACAGGCTGGGAATGACTCGAGATGTGCCTCGACGGACCCAAAAATATCAGTCCCTGAAGCTTAAAAATTCCACTGAGTCCATTGGTGAAAGAATTTTTGAATTCTGAGGTCATTTGTAAATTTTTATAATTTTTTATATTAGCACATAAATCGAGGCAATTTGAAAACTTCCTATTGATGAAATTTGGCAATAAAAATTTATGAGCATATAGAAGGGATTAAAATATGAATTTTAAAATAAATGATGTAATTTTTTGAGGTCCATGTGAATTTTGGTGAATTTCCTAAGTTTTTCCAAAAATTGAGCCATTTCGAGATGGTTCGGGTTATTGTCGAACCTACCCACACCTGGACAGTTGGCTTAAGGGCCATGCCAAGTGGCAAAAGAGTTTGACAAGTGGATAATATTCCACTTAAACAAAGGAAAGCACTTCTCTCCCTTTGTTGTCTAGGAATGACACCACAGCTAGCCTTGGAAAAATTTTCATCAATTCTTTCAACCATTTCTACAAGATTTTGGTTTCTAAATTCAATTTGGGATGTTAGGCAGCTAGGGTAAGAAGAATTTTTGGAAAAAGGAGATTCCAACAATTAGTTAAAATTTATGGAAAATTTATGGATAGAAGCAGTCTAATAGGGTGCCAAAGGTGAGTTTCTTACCTTTTCTTTGATTTTCCTTAGGGTTTCTTAGTTGGAAATGATGCCTTGTGGTACCTAACATCTAAGGTTATGTGTGTGGATTGTGTTTGAGAGGAATTGAAGAAGAAGAGAGGAGGAATCACTGTGAAAGGTTGGACAAATTGTGAGTTGAAGGGTTGATAAGGGTGCTCCTATAAGGTAAGTGAATTCAGGCCTTTTCTTCATGCCATATGACTTATATAGGACTAGAACCATGCTTTAGTAATGTTGAATTAGGGATTTCTTGAGAACATCTCTTATTTACATGAATTTTTAGGGATAAATTGACAATTAGGTGTTAAATTGGGAGATTGCTTAATGAAAACTTGACTTTTAATAGGTGAATCCTTGCTAGCTAAAAGTATTATGGACAATACCTATATATGTGTGTGAATAAAATTACCCATATGGCATGTATAACTAGCTTTAACCTATGTGAAAACACTAGGTGATATGTAAATGGTTGATCAATATATGTTTGATTGAGAATTGGCTGATGGCTGAGACATACACCATCTATGGATTATCTAAATAGGTATAAAAGCATCCTTGTGAATGTATAAATATGTTGAGAACATATGTAAGTAATTAGGTGTATATAGAAATGTGGAAAAGTGCATGTTTATAGCTTGTATATAAATGTACCCAAGATCTTTGGCACGTATATTAGACTCAAAGTATGTGAAATTAATGTATGGCATGTGAAGTGATTGATTTGGATGTGCATGTTTGGAAATAAAACTATAGCCGAGATATAGGTTATGCATGAACCACCTTGATTGGTAGTATAATGTGAATTTTACCATGTATGAGAACATGAATGGATGATGAACACTAATAGAATGTATGATTAGGGTTAATATATAGGTGTACTTGAGAGTTATATTGAAGGAAATGGCATGAAAACATTGATGTTATGTGTATAATGTTATGCATGATAAGTATGATAATATGAGCATGTCTAGCATAGTTAATTGGCATGAAATAAGGCAATATATATATGTGTGTGCGTGTGTATATATATATATATATATATATGTTTAAAGATGACATGAAATATGGTTAATAATTGGTAAGAAAAATAAACTGAAACTTGGCTAGAAATAAGGCATGAAAAGTGGCTTATAATTTTCCTTTAATGGCTATAGCTTGTAAATAAATATTATGGCTAAATTATGTGCCTAAAATGGCTATTATACTGTGACTACTTGAAGTGGCATGTATGCCTATGTTTTGGCCTTTTAAGTGGCCTAAGTGTTGCTAGCTTTAGGCTTATAAATGTATGAAATCAATGGTTAAAACTACACTAGAAAATAAGGTGAAGTGAGCCTTAAACTACCTATTGCAGAGTAAAGAAATGACCTATAATTGTCTTAAAATGACATTACTTGAACCCATAATTCACATAGACAGTAACAAGATAATAAATGGTAACTCAATGTGAAATAAAATTAGGGAAATTATGAGTTAAATATGGGTCATGAGAATGCCTAAAAATACTACCATAAAATTGACCCAGAACTATCCAGTAGGGCCCATAACTATCCGAGCTAAAATTTGATTGTGTGATAAAATTAATAATTGTCTATTTTTGACTTAGGAATATTATAAAATGTTGATCAGTAAAGAAATGGATATTAATTAAGGTTAAATGGCCCATTAGTTAGACACCCACTAGATGGGTTGACTAGTCAACTTAGGAATTTTTTTAGTAGCTGTTACACTATCTACTTTTCAAATAGGGCCAATATAGCAGTGAAGGTCCCCATTAGGGCCACTGTACTAGTCTGTTGGATAGATAACTTCCTACCCTTGCCACCTGATGCCAATATTAATTTTTATTAGTGTAGCAACATAGGTCTTGAGGGCCACTACACTAGTCTATTAGACAGACCAGTCTATTAGATAGACATAGTCACCTTATCATTGATCTCTTAAATAAGGCTAGTGTAGTGGTAAAGGTCCCGAAGGGCCACTATACTAGTCTATTGGATAGACTAGTCCGTTAGGCATACCACACCTCATTATCTGCACCATGGGTGCTATAACTTAATCAGGTTGGTGCAACGGTCAAGGTTTAGAATATGGACCATTGAACTGTTTTATTCCCTCTAGATCTAGTGTTAATAAATGTTGTCTTTCTAGATGGGCTAGCTGAAATAAATTAGATAGGAACAATATAAATTATCAATGATATTGAAACATAATATAAGGGCATTCTAGTAATTTTACATAGACAATATTTATTGGCTTAATAATTAAAGACCATGCATGTAATTTTTAATAATGATCTTAAAACTATAATTTACATGAGTTAAAATGATTAATTGGAAAATTTACTGATAGGGACACCATAAGGGCAATTTGGTAATTTTGCATGTTAGTAACCTAGGTTATACCTTGAAGTTGGAACAAGATAAGAATATGATTACTTATGAATGAATAAACTATTAGACATGTTTAAATGCTTGAATTCACCACTGAGTATATTATATACTCAACGTACCTATTTTGGTGAATAGGTAACCAAAACAAGGACGTAACCTCGTAAAGCATGAAATGAAGTTTAGAGGTTATTCATCAGAAGGTGGATAATGTATATTATGTATAGTTTTACACTTTATGTACTTAGGTGGAAAATGGGTGTTATGTATGTAAGAGACACAGAATGTAACTATGTTAGTATAGACTATACTGTAATTAACCAGTTATTAATCATGAAATGAATGTATGGCTTATGTTGATGTTTTACGAGTCTGAGGCTCTAATTTGTATTCTTCTTGATTATTGCTTAAAGCTTATGTTGCTGTTGATAGAATGGTGGTGTTAGGTTGATATTTGAGGGATCAAAAGGGTCTAAGAGATGTGAAAATCTATTAGAAGTGTTTTACAAGTCGAAATTTTTGGGATAGTGACTTGAGTAGCCATTTTGGTGCCAGATTGTAGGAAAAATCTGATTAGCTTAGAATTTCCTCGTATTGGCATGAGCATGTTGGCACGAACCTAAATGAACTATAGGAATAGATAGAACTAAATATGGAATCAGATAGGATTAAATAGTACGAAATAAGTAAAAGTTAAATGAATGACCATGAGAGAAATCTAAGGATAAGTGACTTGGCAGGAAGTGCATCGCTTATTGGGTTTCTTCGGGAATCCAGTAAGGGGTGTTACATGTATCATGCAAAAATTTTAATCCAATAAAACTTATACCTCTAATTCTTAAATTTATGGATTCTCTAGAATGCCATGTTATTAAATACTTTACTAGGCCAAAGGCTACAAAGCATATATCTTAGGCTTCAAGGCCATAAAACTAGTCCTATAGGCTATGAACAACAACTAAACAAATCCCTAGTTGGCTAGCCAACCTATCTAAACATGATATGTCTACATTCATATGGGCATTTAAAATCTCACAACTTATAATTCAATGTCATCTCACAATTATTCCATAAGTGTTACTCATAATACCTCATTGTTCAATTATCTCAATAAATCACATTTTGTGGCACCCCTTACCCAATCCATTATCAGACTTGCATAAAAGGTGACATTAAGTTACCTTATCTTGTTAACAACCTAACAACACATTACCCTTTTAAAATCCTTCTTAAAATATAAGATGTATCAACCATGAAATACAAGCTTACTTAACTTGTTGAATGATCTCTTTTTTTAAAAATAATTATGGTTCCTTTTTTAACGAAAATCTGGCTACATAACGGCTATCTGGAATAAAAAGCAAAAATTTGAACCTAGATGAAAAAACACTTCTATATAATTGCAATCTCAATTAATTAGCATAAGATCCTCCTTATCCCCCACAAACACATAACATCCCCTTAGATTAAAAGGCATCATTGGTATTTCATCCCATGCAAGGCATAAATTTCAAATACATATACATATATTGATATCTCATCACATGTAAGCATACATTCCATATAGATATACATTTATCAAAATATGTTTACTAAGAATACTTATACAACCAGAGATTATAGATTACAAAACTTTGGTCAAGCTCACTTGATACCTATACATGAGTGACATTATTTATGATACACCATATCAAACTATAAAATATTTATATATACGCACATACTTGATGGTTAAGCTACTACACTACTACTATAACATTAGGCGGCATAAACTATTTAATACCTATGCATTGGGAAAATTGATACACTAAGCCTATGCTTAATGGTGAATTCAATTAAATACGCATTGTATATAGATATAAATACATCAAATGTACAAACAATACATGCTAGGTATAGTCAATCATAGAACACATAAAGTACTAATTATTTCAATGTACAACCATACCTAGTCATACATAATTTATCTATTATCATTCATAATCTCTGATTACCATATTTGTATCATATAAAGTTCCATATTTAATTAACTTAAATTAGCTAATTTATAACATTTTTAAATATAGTTATCTTAATTTAAATGAACATATTTCTCTCTAGACACATAATCCTTTAGCTTATACTTGAGAGATCATATCTCAAATATTAGATAATAGGATTAAAGGTGCATAGTGGCCCACATTTTATACCTTAATGGCCACACCTATCATATAACATCACATGATTATTATGCAGGGGTTCTCATGCAAAACCCTGATGACTGCACCTATCTTAAAAAGGTGTCTAGGGATTCACATTCTCAACCTCGATGGCTACACTTGCAAAACATATAATGAACATAGTATGACGTGTGCAGTTGCATTTATGGACTTCAATGGTACTTGCACCCACACTAACATATCAACAATATAAAAAGTGCAGAGGTTCTCATCTAGAACCTTAAAGGCCATACTTGTCATGAACATGGGACACTTTAATGTCCTAATAGTTACTAAGTCCCTAGTTGATTGATTAACCTATCTAGTAGGTTGTCTAACTAATATGGGCCTTATCACCTTTTATTAAATCATTATTATGTCGCATTTGACATTTAATGTATTAAAAACTATTACTCTTTTAATCTCATTAAATACTTTGTGGTCTCACATAAACTCAATTATTCTTGAATCATTATCTTTTTCATTCAAGTCTCAAATGCTCATATAATTCCTTGTAATATTTCATTAAGTGACTTGTCATTAACTCTTACTTCTTATATACATGTCGATAGTTTTCAATCATTCTCACCAAAAATTATCATTGAAATAAAAATTTCAATCATGACTTGTGTAAAGTTCTATTTTCTTTTTCCAACATTGTGCTATTTACTTAACCTCATATGCAATTTTTTTAGCCATGCACCTATAATAACCTAGGCCAAA
>CANXYI011684151.1:0-11252 GCA_948208565.1 Hura crepitans
ATTTGTGTTGCACATGTTATTATTCAGTTTTGTATTGTTATTTAGTCCTCACAGACCATCATTTGTGTTACTAGCCTTTTCCTTGAGTTGTATAAGAGTAACCATTCTTACTAGATTGGAAGTCTAGACGAACATATTAACCATGCTATGTCATAGTTCAGAAGAACATAAATTGGAGCCATATAGAGTCCACACAGACTTGATGATGTAAAGATGAGACCTATTAGATGTCTTGTATTATCTCATTTGGTTTTGTACCCTTTCATTTCTCTTTATTATTTGGGTTGTAATAAGTAGTTTAAAAGCTTGTTTTAAATGCCAAAAGCCTAACATCACATCAATGATTTCTATCTAATTAATTGGTGTTTTCATAATAAAATAGTTTTGAGTTTTCTTTAATAAAAGTCATATGAAAAATGTATTTTAACAAATGCCAATCTTCTAGGCATGGGAGTTGGGCAATTGCTACCAATTCTAATGAAATTATAGGTAATTATCATTTCAAACAACAACTAACGAATGACCTGATTTATAGATGTTAACACATAAATACTTATTGTATATTCTAAATACTACAACTTATTTCTAAGTGAAAAGGTGACATAAATGCTTTATATAAATGCTTGCTCACGTGATACAAGATTGATAAACATTAAAATATAAAGAAAGGTATATTATAAGGGCATAAATAAGATTTGATTTTGAACCCTTTTTAGGCAGAAAATCAGTGGTCCTAGTGTAGAGCTAGGTGGTGACTCCAAACACAAATTGCTTTCATCCTCGATAAAATACATGAAACTCTACAATATTGTAAAAGCATAAATAAGATTTTATTCCAAATACTTTCTCCACAAAAGATCAATAAGTCTTGGTGTAGATGGCAACTTTAGACACATCCATCTCATCCCTAGTACATCTACAATGTAATTGCTATGAGGTTAACTAACCTCTTAAAGGAGCAAATCATGGGCTTGTTTAATATGTCACTCACAGGACAAGCATTGATACCATAATTTAGATTAGAAGGTGAAAAAAGATTGGTTAGACCTAGCTTGAGTATTCAATAAGTAGTATGCCAATAATGTTAGCCTAGAGATCACATTAATGGAGTTACAATTAGGATGCTAAAAGCCTAATGAATCTTTCTTAAATTATTTAGATTAGTAGAGGGCTAAGGTGTTGAAGATGAGAAACAAGCTCAATGACATCAATTAGATCAAGATGTTTATTAGAAATGACATGATGACAAAGGGTATTATCACTTAGGAGTATCTTAAGGATATTACTGTTGAGCTTGAAATGCTTCTCAAAATAAAGGGTTTAAGAGTTTTGGGGACTCAACTACTCAAATAGTAATAATAGTACTGGCTCAGGGAAGACTACTAATGTCAAGGCCATTCAGGAGACATTACTATAACTTAGGAAAGCCTATCTCTTAGTGGTTAAATATGCTAGTGAAAGAAGGAAAGTTCAACCTTTATTGCCATAACCTCAAATTATATCACCTAACCATTGTCATGACTAGTATTGTGCTTACCACCAAAGAACTAGCTATGCCACTAACAACTTTAACTCAAATCTATCTAATCTCATACCTAAACACATCTAAATTGACTTTATGCTGAAGTTTAGACTGTATAAAGAATATGTTTTAAGGGATATCTATGGACTTAACTATAAGATAGGTGAGGTGGTGAGTGAGTGTGTAGCCATCTTGATGACTAGATTTTGGTATAGTGATAATGAGAGTGAGACTGAAAGAGAGAAACCCATAAAATGTTTTGGGACAATTCCATTGACTTAAAATTTAAAGAGGGTAAGTGGGGAGAGATTTAGGTTGTGTGAGTAATAGTGGAAATAATGGACAAAAATGGTTGGATCTTACTAGACAAAGAGGTTGAAGGCAATAAAAAAGATGATGATAAGGCTTTAAAGTAGTTAAAAAGACTAAACCTCATATTATCATTTGAAATTTACTAATATCTTTCTAATCCCAAAGGTAAAAAAGTGGTGGAGGCCTTGGGACAATTCTATGTTTCAACTTTAGCTACCTTAATTGAGCTCATAGAGGTGACTAAGATGGGGAAGAAAGAAGTTATTTCCTTTTCAAATAAAGACTCACCTTTGGAGGGATAAAAGCATGATAAATCTCTCTTTATCAAAGTCAAGGTGAATGGTAAAAAGATTACATGTGCAATGATTGATGATAGATATTCATTATATGCTTGTCTTGTAAAAATCTAAGCAGGCTTAAGAATTAAGAAAGAAGGTTTGACCTCTTTAGACATCATAATCAAAGCCTAAGATGAAATGAGGAGATAAACAGAAGGCTCTTTATTATTATAGTTCAGTTAGGGCTAATCATCGATGAAGTGGAATTCACAGTGAAAGACATACTAGCCATATTTTCAATTTTACTTTGTCACCCTTTGTTTCACAAGCTTGGTAGGGTTCTCTCTAAACTTTATGAAATGATAAAGTTCCCACACAATGGTGATATAGTTGCATTTAAGGTAGAAGTCAATCATGCTATCTCAGCCTTGGCTATTGCTAATCAACCTTTCACTGGGTTTTATGTAATGGGCATTTATAAAGATCACATGGATCCTATAGTCTCCAAAATCATGAAAAAGATAAAATTTCTATTAAGAGCTAGTTTTGGAAAGTATTTGTAAGGTAAGACCAAGGGCTTTAGCTATTCTCCAGGTGGGGAAACCAAAAAGAATGATGGAAATTGACTTAAAGATTTCTTTGTTAAGTAGGGTAAGACTAAGTATGATAGGAAACAAAAGCTTATAGTGATTGAAAGGAAATGTAAGCTCGGTTTAAAATTTTTACAGATGTCATTTATTGGGATTTTAGAGAGCTGAAATAGGTGTAAGAATGGAAGAAAAGCTATTTTTAGTCATTACAGAACTTGTCATCATTATAGAGATCTATATAATGTTGCCTAAGAAAATGCTTGATTTAGATGATTTAGATTCTAATTTATTTTATGATGAGTTATATTTATCTAAACTCTTTAAGGTCAATAAACTCTTTTTCTATAAAGTGAATAATGAATTTGCATGTTTGTATAATGTTTTTCCTAATGGTAGCATTAACTTTAACAATCATTACATGAGCATTTTTGACATTAATTGCATCAAAACTAACCCATTTAATCTTTGCACAAATGAAAACATAAAAATATATTAATTACCTATAACACTACTTCTAAAGAGAGGGAAAATTTTAATAAATTACTAAAGAAATATGAAAAATATCTCTACCTAGACTTATGACAACATACTAGGGATAGATAGGAAAGTGGTAGAGCATGCCATTCTAACATACTAACATGTGCTTATAGTTCACCAAAACCTAAGAAGAACGAGATTGGAATGAGTTAAGAAGTTGAAAAAAGAAGTAACCAAACTATTGGAGGTTAAATTTATTGAGGAAATTATTTTTCCCACTTGGCTAACTAACATAGTCTTAGTTCTAAAGAAAGATAGAAGGATTTAAACATATGTAGATTACCTAAACTTAAATAAACCCTACTGAGAGATGATTTTCTCTTACCCTATATTGATATATTGATCGACAGTGTAATGATGTCAACCATGTATTCATTCGTATGGTTTTTTTTATATGATCAAATTTTGATGAAGTTCATAGACAAGTGTAAAACAACTTTCATTATTGAATGAGGAACTTATTACTATAAAGTCTTGCCTTTCAAATTGAAAAATGCAAGGCAACTTATCAATGAATAACAACCAAACTATTTCATGACATGATACACAAGGAGGTTGAGGTTTATGTTAATGACTTGATGGTGAAATCAACTAATAGGGAAGGACATTTTAAAGCTTTGGAAAAGTTCTTTTAGAAGCTAGACGAATTCAACATTAGACTTAACTCAAAGAAGTGTGTCTTTAGAGTAACCTCTAGTTAATTACTAGGATATATGGTCACCAGGAATGGAATTGATATGAATCTAGATAGGATCAAAGCCATCATAGAAATTCCTAAGCCTATGATAGAGAAGTAGGTTAATGGCTCTTAAGGAAGAATAAAATACATAACAAGTTCATAGCAAGGCTCACAGCTATTTGTGAACCTATCTTTAAGCTTCTAAAAAAGAACCAACCTTACAAATGGAATGATGATTGTCAAAAGGCATTTAAGGCTATTAAATGGCATTTAACAAATCCTCTAGTTAAAAGTCATTTAGACTTAGCAGAGTGATAATTATCTATTTGGCCATATATGATGGTTCATTTAGAGCAATGATTACCTAGGCTGATGAGTTTGGCATAGAATATGCCATCTATTACCTTAGCAAGAAACTACTTCCATATGAATAGAAGTATGTAGATGTTGAAAACATTTGTTTATGAGCAATTAGATTTCCAAGGAACTATGACACTATTTCTAATCCTATAAGATTGTTGCTGTGGCAAACATTATCTTTAAATAACATCCTCGCTAGTGGCAAAAATGGGGAAATAGATTCTATTACTTTAATAATTTGACATTTTTATATTACTAGGAAGACTATTTCTAGATGAACACTTAGGGGCAATTTTCTAAAAGGGATGGAAAATATACTTTAATGGTGCCGTTAAGTAGAAAGGTATAGGTGTGGGCATCCTATTAATCACACCTAAATGTAAATGGATATTTTTGGACTAGAAACTGGAGTTCTAAATGTCCAATAACATAGTAGAGTATGAAGCTTGCATTTTTGGTTTGGAATCTTTATATATGCTAAGGGTAAAGATAGTAGACATTTATGAAGATTCCATATTAGTTCTTTAACAAGTAAATAGAACTTGGGATGTTAAAGATAAAGAGCTGACATGTTACATTAGGATAGTGGTAAATTTAGCTGAAGAATGGGATAGATGCACATTTCACCATATTCTTCGAGATCAAAACCAAGTAGTTGACACATTAGCTATATTAATGTCAATGATAGAACACCCAAAGACTTTACCCTTTAAACCAATGTACTTTACAAAGGCAAGATACCTAGTATATGGGGTATTATTGGACAAGTAGAAGCTAAAGATGGATTTCCTTGGTATTTAAATATTTTAAAGTATTTAGAAAAGGGGGAATATCTTGAAAAATGCTAATGAAAAGATAAGAATTCATTACCTTTAGGGGTATTATACAAAAGGCATCATGATGGCATACGACTTAGATATGTGAACAAAGCCAAAGCATGAAAGATCATGGGTGAAGTACACAAAGGGTCATGTGGACCTCACATGAATGAAAAAATTTAGTAAGAAAGATAGTATGGTTAGGTGGTATTGGATAACCATGGATAATGATTTAATTTTGTGAAGAAATGCCATTAATGCCAGATTTATACCAATTTGAGCTATCCACCACTATTGGAATTAAGAGTTTAAACCTCACCTTTTCATTCTCTGTATGAGGCATTGGTATAATTGGTGAATTAAGGCTATTTATAGTTAGGGAGCATAAGTGTATTAGGGTAGAAATTGAATATTTCTCTAAATGGGTGAAAGTTAAATCTTTAAAAAATTAAAGACAAAATAGATTAGTAAGAAGGAATCTCATTTATAGGTATGGGTTGCCACACCATACTGTCTCATATAATAAGGTTTAGTTCTAAAGAGAAACTAAGTAGTTAATGAAGAAGTATGGAATAAAACACCATAATTCCTCTCTTTATAGGCCATAAGCAAATAGAGCGGTAGAAGCAACTAATAAGAACACTAAGAAAATATTGCAAAGCTGATAGTTACCTATAAGGATTAAGCAAAGATACTACCCTTTTCAATTTAGTGTTATAGAATAATGGCTAGAACTTCAACATGTGCAACACTATACTTTTTAATATATAGAATGAAAGCAGTATTGCCAATTAAGATAGAAGTTCCATTTCTAAAAGTGATACTGGAAGTAGAGATTCTTGAAACTGAATGCATAAGGGCAAGATACAAATAATTGGTTTTAGTAGATGAGAAATGCATGAAAGCTTTGTATCATATACAATTGTACTAAAAGAGAATAGTGAAAGTGTACAATTAAAAGGTAAAGCTAAGTATAGTAAGAGAAGGTAACCTTGTCTTAAAACAAGCCAAGCTATTACTAATATATCCTAGAGGAAAGTTTAAGCCTAATTGGGAAGGCCGATATTTGGTAAAAAAAGATACTAAGGCATGAAAGTGTTAAGCTATCAGATTTGAAAGGAAATGAATTCTTAAAACACATGAACATGAACATGCAAAAAAAATTCTTTTGCTAAAAAAGTTCGCTAAGTTGAAAACCTGGAAAAGGCATTTAGGCAAAAATTAGTATACCTTGATAAGATGAAAACCTAGAAATAGGCACTTTATGAAAAAGTTAGGGGATAATGAGAGAAACTATTCAACCAAGAAAACCTAAGAGGGTTAATTGATAATGGCAGTATTATATAGGAAAATTAATATATACAACAAGATTAAATGAGTCAAGTTATGATGCCAAAAATGCTTTTTGATAATCACTATTTTGCAAACTTCCTTATAATAAAGAACATTATACAACGAAGTAAATTCTATCTATGTATACAACTTTTTTTTCATGTATAATTATGGTTTTTTAAAGAACTTATTATCCAATTATTATAATTTTCATTTATATTTATATCATTAGTTCATTGATCGAGCACATCTCTTAGCACAGAATAATCCTTCTACAAGCTAGAGAAAAAACACAAGAAATGTTAAGTCAAAGTGTTACTTTGGAAACCCAATGATTCCTTACAAACTCCCTACTTCAATCCAAACTATCTTTAGATTTGATGAGGAATATAGAAAGTAGCATGCCTTGAGCCTATGACTAGGGCACAACCAAAATGACAAGATAGAGTAAAGTGAGAAATCTTCCACCACTTGCACGTCTGTCTAATTTCATGAGCAATAGTTCCACTAAACTATAAAGCCCACTTTTTCTTGGTCTCAAATTTCTTCTCTATTTGCTTATAGCAATAATGATTTGGCAAATAGCAAACACAAATATTTTTTTAGAAGATTTGAAAGTAATTTGATCTTCTTGTATAGCCATACCTGAAAAAATCCAATAGGTTGGAAAATCCATTTTAAACCACTTAAGCAAAAGTTAGGCAAAACTCTCTAGTGGGAAAACATTCTTAGGTAAACTAGGAAAAATTAGAGCACAACTTAATAGAGGGAAAACATAATATGAGATCTTTATGCAAAAGTTAGGGGCAAAAATAAAATCATACATGCAAGAGAAATGGTCTCTCAAGCATGAATCCATAACCATGCAATTTAAGGACATCCAAGCCTTTGATAGTCTCAATCAGAATAAGATAGAATGGGTTTCTTTTAACTCAAATCCCATCTAAGACATAAAGAAACTTGTAGTCATAGAAGGTGCATTTATGGGTTACTACCAAATAGTAAGCTAGAATAAATAACATTAGACATTGAC
This sequence comes from Hura crepitans, assembly GCA_948208565.1. Lineage (NCBI taxonomy): Eukaryota > Viridiplantae > Streptophyta > Magnoliopsida > Malpighiales > Euphorbiaceae > Hura > Hura crepitans. Next base: position 7,462 of record CANXYI011684151.1, read on the forward strand.
CCCATTTAGGAGACATGGGTGTGAGATGATTGGTGAACTCTAAAATAGACTCAAAGGAAATATGGCCTACCTCAGTAATAAGCTTTTGAGTCACTGTAGGAGATACAATCAAAGTGCACACTACATCCATTGATTAATGCTCTTTAAAAGAGGGAAGAATTATAAAGACATTTATAGAAAGTTTAAAATTCATAATGGTAGCAAATTCCTTAAGAGTGTGTGCAAGCTTTTAATGATTGAAGTTGAACACATGTAAAATGGGATCCTAATATTAAATAGCTACTAATAGAAAGTTAAAGTCAATTTTTACTTTCCTAAAAAATCTTATATTAAAAGGAGGAAAAAATGTTAAAATCCCAAGTAGACTTAGAATTTAAAATTTAGGATAACTAAAAGGCAAAATAAGAACCATTGTTTGATAATGAGGTTCTAGAGATGATTGGTGAAGAAATAGGCTAAGTAGAAGGCTATTTATAAGTGAAAACTATGCAACGTCCCATTCCCAATTGGATTTAGAACCAAAGGCATGTTGAAAGGTCTATATAGGCCAATTTGAGAAGAAATCGATGTGAAAGTTTACACAAGGGCAAGTTCACATGGACCTAAATCTTAGTGGCATTATAAGGACTTGTACAAAACCCTATATTTTGTTGCCAAGTTTGTGGGAAATTTTGTAAGGGGTTAGATCATTTAGCAAGCAAATTTAATGGAAAAGTAATCAAAAGAAGTCATAATCAATAATGTAAATTTCTAATCAGTAGTGTAAACTAGTAAGGTGCATACACAAGTTCCAAAGTTCCTAAAAGGAGAAAAAGTAACAATGTTCCAAAAAATTCATGTACGATAATAAAAGAAGAATAGAGATGCTACTGGTATGAGTTAGCCTCAATCCTCTTCCTTACTTTCTATATCAAGATCATTATTTATGATCACTAGCTTATTAGTGAGCTTTAGAGTCTTAATTTTCTTCTCAGATGCCCCTAAAGCCTTCACAAGCTTAACAAGCTCACTCTAAAAGAAATAATAGATTAATGTATTAGTAATCTTAAATTTATATATATATATGTATGTATATATACATTCTACATTTTTTTTGAATAATCTTTATAGGAAAACTTACTAAAAGTTTATGAGTCTTGTCAATTGTGGATTGACAAAAGGCCTTCACCATTCATATAGTCCTTTCCATAAAAGCTCATTGAAGCTATCCAAAAGATAAAACACTTAATTAAAAATCAAATGAATAATAGATCCTAGTAAATAAATCTCTTGTTCAAAACTTACATGTGTCATGTTAGTTAGCTTAAAGGACATTGGCCAACTATACTCAATCTTAAGGTAAAGAGACGTAAGATTGCCATCCTAGTCATACTGTATGTAGTTGAGCTTTGATACGTTAGTCAGTGCACCAACTACCTCTCTAAGCATGGGATCAGGACTAGCAGTAGCTTTAAAGCCTCAGTAAAATCCACAGTTGGTAGTTAGCAATAGAGCTCAAACCCTAGGAGAAGGTATAAACCTCAATCTAGATAGAGAGTTATTGGAAGGAGTAGCATCTCTTTTTCTCTTCCTCAAGGAAGAGGAGGCACTAGGGCCTAAATAAGGAGGGATTTATACAAAAAAAGTTAGGCAAAAGGAAACTTTCTAATAAAGGTTATAAACTTATGAATGTACTTGCTCAGGTGGTCTAGTAGTGTATGAGACCTACTATAACAAATGGAAGGAGGCCTAAGTAGTGTAATAACTACCACCATCCTACACTAAATAAGTAGTCCCTATGTATCTAGAGGCTATGGCATGTACAAACCTCATGTTCTCAATATATCTCCCAAATAACATAGTTTGATGAAGGCTATAAGGAATGCAATAAGAAGAAGGGCCCATGTTCCAGCTTAATACTCTCTTATTAAGGATTAGGAGTACATCTTAGGAGTTGTCAATAACACCCGATCATTGAAAAGCTCTCTCATATAGTTAAGGTCATCAAAGAGCTCTTCTTAAGCAATCTCTCACTAAGCTTTATTAACAACCCAAGTAAGTTCAATTTGTAGCTAAAAATAAGATGGATAATACTATAAATTTGACTTAGTAGGGTTACTTACATCACCCTAAGCTCGGGAGCTCTAATATTAGTGATGGTATAGCAATATAAGGGCATTGTATACCCTTGAAATAGGTCAGACCCACCTATCCATCAATGGTAATTAGTAAGGTATTGAAGAGCTAGTAAATGTAGCTCACATGCCTATACATGTAAAATAAGGCAAAACTGAAAAGGTAAAAAAGAAGTTAAGACACTTAGTAATGCACCAAAGATGAACCTTTAGACAAAGAGATTACTCTTATAAGTTTTCCCTATCATATCAAGCCCCTAGTACATCTAATTAAGAGAAGAGCAGTAATAGTTCCCTTCTTTGATGGAATCAACCTTCTTTAATTATGAAAGCATGCTCTAATTGACATTGTTGTTCATATTAGCAAACAACATAGTGCTTAGCAAAAAGAGAACAAAGTGCCAAGCATATTGGTTAACTTAGGTTAAGCCTCTAGAGCAAACTCAACCGACCTCTCATAAAAGCTCAAGTTATTAGTAACTAGCATAAAAAGGAATGGCAAACCTTAACCAAGGAACCTAGGTGAGGTATGCCCAATCAAATGGGGTGAAAGTGAGCTCCTCGAAAAGAAGGTGAAAAGTATGCATCATGTCCATCCACCTATCTAGAAGAGCCCTCAAAGCTTACAAGTCACTCTTAAAGTCACCTTCCACCAAGTGACTACTGAATGTCTAAAAGCTAATGAGCTTTATCCAGTCCTTCACAGTGGTAGGAAGCACTAGATACCATTGTTGTGCTCCAAAAAGAGTGCCCCCATGTTTTAACTACATTTGCCAAATGATGTAAGTATTAGTTCATGAGATTGCATAATGCTAAAAATTTTAATTCGTGCTTTGTAGGAAGTAAAATAGGTTTGCACGAAGTTTTTACAAAATTACACAGGGTCTACATAGACTAAGGAAGAAAACACTATAAAACTAACCCATATGGACTATAAACCAAGTTTTTATAGACCATATGTAGAGATTATGTATTTTTATTGGGGACGAGAGTGGTTAGTGGAGTCACCACCTGGCCTTTACATCAGGACCTTTGATCTTCTATACTAGAAAGGTTTGAAATTTTAGATCTTATTTATGCCCCAATAATATGTTGTCCATGTATATTGTAACATTTATCAATCCCTTATCAAACAAGCATGCATTATATTTAAAGTATTAATGTCACCTTTTCATGTAAAGAAAGTAAATTGCAATATTTAAAGAATGTATATTGTACATCTAGAAAGCGGGTTATTGATTAGTTATTATGTGGCCTAACAACTACCTGTAATTCTATAAGAATTAGTAGTAATTGCCTAACTCCCATCTCTAGGAGATTGGCCTTTATTAAAATAAATCTTCCATGTGACTTTTGATTGAGAAAATATAAATCCATTTTGTTAGAAAACACCAATTAATTATGTATAAAATCATTTGATGTGAAAGTTAGGTTTTAGCATGTAAAGCAAGTTATTTACTAGCTATTACAATCCCAAAATAAGCAAAGAAGTGCAAATAGTACAAAACCAGAAGCAATAAAACAAGGCATTAGAATGGTCCCATTTATACGTCGATTAGTCCATGTGGACTACATAAGGCATTGATCTTAGTTCGTGCAGACTACTTCCCAGAACAGGTATTATGTCCGTCCGAACCTCCACTCCAGTGAGATAGGTCACTTGCATACAACTCAAAG